>CM077156.1:163823337-163946054 GCA_039583875.1 Platanthera guangdongensis
TCCCAACCGACCACCGGTATACTCTTTGGAACATGGGGACGTTACAATTCTCACCCTATGATGAAGATTATACTATTTGCATACACATGATGAGAGAATTTACTATTGCATCTTCACGATGAAGATTTTACTATTCGCACTCCCATGATAGGAATTTTACCATATGTACACCGTAACCATATATTTTTCTATGCCTCCACCCGTTATGGGAATTTACTAACACACTCATAGTGGATGGTTTTGCAGATAATGGGGCGCAACGACGGTGGTGCGGAGGTAGCCGTAGGGATGTATGAGGAGGGTGGTTACTCAGCTAGGGTAGTCGTGCGGTTGAGACCGCATGGTGGGAGACAACCAAGAGTCGGTGGTCGTGCGCCAAAGTGTCGCGGGCCGGCGAGGGGACGCACGACCACGAAATGACCACGTGGCTTGGATGCTGCGCGGCCGGCGCGACCATGCAGTTGGGTGCCCTGCAACCGGGAGACCATTCGGTTAACTGGCGGCGGCGGAGGCCGCCCGGATGGGGTGGCGTGGCGAAGGTGGTTCCCTGCATCCAATGATGGGGGTGGTTACCTCCTTCCCAATGATTGGAGAGCCGATGACATGTGTGCATGAGTGCGTGTTGTTTCAGCATCCGTTTGAAGGAACAAATAGACTCGGAATTTCGTTAGCATTGGCCCGTTGGAAGTACGTCGGTGAGCGGTCAAGATCGCGACATAAAAATCTTTGGTTCGACCGAATCTATTTTAGAGTATCCTATCAAAGTTTGTTCTCTGAACACCACCCTATGAATCTATGAGCCTCGGAAAAATTAATACTTATAGAATCACCCTATGAATCTATGAGCCTCGGAGAAATAATACTTAGAATTTGGATGGTGCAGATCTACTCCATAGCAAGCACACTTGCACAAAATTAATACACATAATTTATTATTCCTCAAATTAGAGAGACTAAAGACATGTGCCTCAAGGTATAGGCTTTATTATTATGTTCATTTTTGTTTAATAAAAAGTTTGGTTTGGGGGACTTATTTTCACCGATTAAAACCGCATGAACCAGACTTTAATTTACGCTCTCTGTTTGGCACAGTGGTGACAGTCATAAACATGAGGGTTAAATTGTCATTCGTTAACACCCACCGATGGAACTTCATCCACTTTTATGTTCAAACGGATGATGTTTGTTAGGTGGTCCTTAACGAATGACAGTTTAACCCATGCGTTTACGACCGCTACCACTGTGCCAAACAACGCCCTAAGATCCAGTTTATGCGATCGTAAACCGCTTGATCGGTGAAAATAAGTCCCCCAAACGGAGCAAAAGTCTTCCTAAATTTTTTTGATGAAATTAGAAAACACTCAAATAATCGTGTAAATAATATATTTTTAATCCAAAAAGCCTACAAACAATTAGAAAGAAGTCTTTTAATTTATAGACAAGGAATTAGCAGATTTTTTAAAAAAAAAAACTTTTAATATTAAATTTGACTGATACGTTAAGTTTCTAAATTCAAGATTTCAGCATAATTATCATCATCATTGATATTTGGATTGACTCATTAAAGTTCTGTTAAACAGATATTAGAATTAGTAGGATTATCCAACTTCTAATATGCTGTTAGATTCTTAATATTAATTAATTTAAAATTGTTAAAAAATTGCGAAAGAAAAAGTTAAATAAATGCTCTAACTTGCTATTTCTTCTACCAAAATATAGAAAGGCCATTAAAAGAAACATATTCCTTGAAAAGTATCTTAGGCTCACCTTGATCGTTCTAAATACTTTTCATTTCTGACGAAATAAAGAGGATCCATTTTATAGTCGGACGATCCAGATGCATTTCTGGCTGATCTGACGGGTTCACTAATCTAAAGAAACTTGCTATTTCATCAGATTCCATTTTGATATGTGGCGGCGGTGATGAACATGAAACTGTCATTCGTGGTCACCCAACCTCACATATAAAACTTCAATCACTTTTTATACTCAAACTAGAATTTTGTGTTGGTGACAATCGAAATTATGATCATGTTAGGCTCCGTTTGGGGGGACTTATTAAGCTCCGTTTGGGGGGACTTAAGCTCCGTTTGGGGGGACTTATTTTCACCGGTCAAGCGGTTCCGACCGCATGAATCGGACCTTAATTAGGGTATGGTTGGTCCGATTCATGCGGTCGGAACCGCTTGACCGGGGAAAATAAGTCCCCCCAAACGGCTCCATATTTTCACCGGTCAAGCAGTTACGACCGCATGAACCGGATTTTAATTAAGGTCCGGTCCATGCGGCCGTAACCGCTTGACCGGTGAAAATAAGGTTTCATTTGGTTCGGCGGTGGGGGTCGATCCGGCGTGTGGAGACGGAGTGTTCGAAACGGTGGGAGGAGGTGGCTGCTCCAAACGGAGCTTTTTGGGGCGTTTCTCAAGGCGGGCGGGCGGGTGGAAACGGAGCAAATGCCGCCGGAGGTTCATTTGTTTACCCTCCTTCCGCGGCGTTTGCCAAAAAAAAGAACAGCGAAACGTCCAAACAAATAGAGTCTAAGTCCCCCCAAACGGAGCCTTAAACATACATTTTATAATAGTGACATTTTTGTCCAAACTCACATGTGCACAATTGCTTAGCCAAAGGGGCCTTAGTATACCCGTATTTTTCCCCAATTAAACAAAGGGCTTGTTTAGCGCAGTGGCCGGGCGGCGCAGTTTCGGGCTGCATAATTTTAATCATCGCCTATGGACCGTGACAACGGTTATCACGACACGGATGAAATTTGCGTCTTTTCTGTGTGTAGATCCCCACCGCCCGACCATGAGCCCGCCAAACACACAAAATTTGTATCCGGGCTGGTCGAGGCGGACCCCCCAGCCAAACTAGCGGGGGTGTGCAAAAAAACCGTAGAACCAAACACCAATCTGGAACTGAATGATCAATTCAAGACTCTGGTATGATTCTTGAAAAGGCAAGAACCGACCATTCAGTTGGTTCTCGGTTCTTGCAATTGGGTGCCCAAGAACCGAATTGAGAACCGAATGTCTAATACTTGGTAAAAAAAATCATATTTGATCACCGCTATAAAATGTAACAAAAAGTTCGTTTATAAGAATATTATATATATTTATCGTTAAACATACATAACATATAAGGAAATACAATTTGTGTTAAAAACGATACGAACACAAAATTTTTTTAATGTTATAAAGCATTTTTTAGTTGTAATTATGTCGTCAGGTAGAACCGAGAACAGAATCGGAATCAAATCGAATTTTTAAGTTTAGGTATAATTCTAGATTTTGAATATATGAGTCGGTTTTGGTTCCAAAATAATGGAACCAAAACAATATGAATCAGATAATGATTTTTGGTGAAACCTGTTGCTGGTCACCCGGATTTTCTCCGGTCCGGAGAATCGAACCACCTTAGCTCGGAGTCATCCAGACACGCAATCAGTGAAAGAAAACCGCATGAATGGACAAGAGACGTTTTTGACATGAAAAACATGGGAATGGTGAAAAACCACGTGGCTGGAACTGTGTCGAGCCAAAATCCACTAGCTTCTTGGAGTGTTACAAAGATTGGTTTGATCTCGGACGGCGACAGACCGTTACTCCGTTACAAGTACGATAAATGAGGAAAAATAGCTATGTCTTCGGAACCTCGATGGAATCACTCCGTCCTTGAGATGACACTGAGCTCGTGAAACCTTGGTGGGAGCGTTCTGACTGGAAAATATTCTAAGTCAACGGAGCTTCTGAATGTTGCGCTCTCGTTGACGTGGAGCCTAGATGAGTGCGCTCTCGCAGATGCGGTTGGTGTCACTTGAGACATGAGTGAATCGTAGCGCAAGGAGAAGTTTGGAGGTAGCGCTCTCGTTGATGCGGAGCCTAGATGGGAGCACTCTCGCGGAGGCGGTTGACGCCACTTGAGGCGTGAGGGAACTGTAGTACAAGGAAAAAGCGGAACAAATTCCTGAGCAGAGAATCGGCCTAAGTTCACAATCTCCTCAAACTTCTATCTTGTCTCTGGAGTTGCTTGACTTGAATTGAAGGCATGAAGGCCAATTTATAGTTTCTGGAGGGGCGCGACGGTAATTGCGTCAGGGAGTAATTTGTGTTGGTGAATGATGTCGCCCCATTTTGGTCACACAGATCACCATTTTACTGAAATGACAGGAGTGCCCCCTTCTTCCCCGGGCAGTTCGGGCGGCCCGAGAAAGGTGCCCGGAGGTGGCAGTAGTGCCCAAAGGGGGCAGAGGAGGCGACAACGGTTAGAGGCGGTCGGAGATGGCGGGGGTCGTCGGTGGCGGCAGCTGGTGGCAGCCGCCGTCGCGGTCGAACGCGCTCCGCGACCGCGCGTGCTGCGGTCATGCTGCGCGCGACCGCGGGCGCTGCGGCCGTGCTGTGCGGGTTGCACCGGCGCGCCGTGCGCTTGCGCTGTCCCGGCGCTTTGGCAGGTGTGCGTACAGCTTTGCCCTCTCCTTGGATGCTTTCAAACCTTTCGGGTGAGCGCGACTTTCTGCGTGCAGCTCGTTTGGTTGGTTCAGCTTTTGCATCCTTGGTCGTTATGCCCCCGGTTTGACTCGAGGATTTCAGGGGAACCCAATCAAGTGCCCCCAAATTTTTATGGGTCGTGATTCGCGAAGCGACGTGCCCGAAAATTTCTAAGCTTAATGATTTCGACTTTGGTTTGTGGACTTAAGATCATTTCAGCATGTGTGCGTCACCCGTTACTTTGGTTTAAGACGTGAAATATCCCCTCAGTTGGGCCTTGAAGTGAGCGATGATGCCTTGGTTATGTCCGCATCCGCCTCGTGCATTGAAGGTTTTGCAAGGATGCCTTAACGACAATGCTTACAGTTGTTGTGGAAAGTTCGTGCTGACGACAAATTCTCGTGACATGGAGTGATGTTTTGCCCCATTGTCTCGACGTCATTGAAGGACTGACGAGCTTGCTGCTATTAGAAGACGTGGAAGGACACAATATTTATTTCCATGTTGCAGCTTGGAGTGATTCAGTGTGCATTCTTATCAAGAGCCAAAACGGAGCTTCTGGAGGTGGAGGCCGTCGATGGCGTCTGTGTCTTGGGATGTTGTAATGGTGCGAGCTTTTGCGTTTACAGAATACTAGGTGTAACATCTCCCCTGTAATGACCGTATAATATGGGTCCGACCGGGGTCCCACAACAAATAGACTCCACAGCTTCAGCATTATAAGATGATATAAACTACCCAATCTCAAAACTCAGACATCAACAACGAAAACATACAATCAAAACTAGAAGTTATCCACCACAAGCCAAGAGTATAAAAATGGCATTAAGACCTTACACATCATAAGTCCAAAACTGCAACAATATTAAACAGTAGTAATGTGCATATGCACTCTTAGGCTACCTCGACATGCAAGCCAGATTACATTTCATGGAGCATATCATTCAATCAAAATGTAAATACAAGTAAGTTCACTTCATGAGGCTTAGGCCTTTTTGGTCGGCGAGCTTGCACTTGCTTGCAATCCTTGCCCTGTAAAAATTAGTGGTAACGTGAGTCAGCAAAGGCTGACCTCAACTGTGTAACCAACACATCTCCTCCCGGCCGTCTCTAACGTACCTCGGGGTACACCATCACCATGCAGGTCAGCACTTTGTATGTTATATACAATAACATGTAAAGCTATAAAAACATGTTTGGATGTCTCAAGCAACAAACATGTTTCTAAGTTGAGCAAGTAATAAAAAGGGGCCTACAATGCAGTATGAATGCAATCCTGGGTTTCACCCAAGGCACCTTAAAGCGTATGCTTCTAACACATCATCACATCGGGTACTTCCAATTTCCCCATCGACGTTCAAGCCGCAAACACAACGGTACTCTAATTTCCTCCAACGGCATACAAGCCGCCACACGAAACTCTTGCCTCGGCCCGACCCACTCATGGGTCTCAAACCCCGGGCTTGCCTGCAAACTCTGACTTCTCACGTCGGGGTTCTGCCATTCAAACAAACCGATGCTAAGAACCCTTGCTAGACCCCACCCGTTCGCGACGACCCAGGTCCGGCTCCAATATCGCGACCAAGTCCACTGAAAGAGACCCAGCGGGACCCAGCTGGATCATCCAGGCTTGTCCTAAGCTTGACGTTCTCGTCAGTTCCACAGAAGGGGACATGTCTCCCTGGTACACTCTCCACACATGACCTTGCAACGTCACGGGCTAGCCAGCCGACCAAAGAGACAAACCACGACCTGTCACATCACAATCCCATGCCTTTCCCACCCTATTCCAACATTTGTATCGTACCATCCTCGTGCCCCAGCGTACACTCTAATTTCCACTCGGCCCAATTTTGGACACGTACTCACACGAGAAAGGGGGAAAATATCATCACTGACGACATCTTGCCGCTAACGGATTTCTACAAAATCCTTAAGACTCGCAATGCAACATCACCGAGTCGGACTAACGGTCGCGACTACAGCTTCACCCATAATGCCTAATCCACTAACGAGACGGATTTCTAATGCAATATCATGATGGGGACAGACACAATCGACCCGGTGGCTTCTCTTGAACCATGGAAACTCGAATCTCTCTCACTTGAGAGATTCGGTGCCTAGAATGCTTGAAAGAAAGCAAGAAAATATTAGATGTCATGCACGCATCCTAAAATCGACAGGAAGTGTCGTTACCCTTCGACTCCTCTTCCTAGCCATGAAATCTTGTTTTGCACGGATGGAAACAAGCGCCTCCACGTCCTCTCCACTGATCTGGTATCGGAACGTCGAACGGAGGTCTAAAGCTCCGTCAATGGCAGAGAAAGCACTCCTTCTTCGTCCACTCTCCAACTCTCAAACCCTAACCTTCACCCAGAAAAAAGACGAAAAATGATGGAGAAATCCCGCTCAGCCCTTCTTAAGCCCCTTGGGCAGAGGATTTTGGGCCCTGGGATCAGTTATGAAGTGAAATTGGACGGATAGGTATTCAGGTTTCAGAACTCCACGAAATAGCCTTCAATTTTAGTCAAACGGCTTCACAGCTCAGCCAAAAATTCGTCGAACGGACAGAGCTCGACGAACGACCTTCAGATTCGTCGAACGGCCTTCGACGTTCGTCGAACAGCCTTTGACGTTCGTCGAACGGCCTCGAGTTCGACGAACACACGTCGACACTCGTCGAACGGCCTCGAGTTCAACGAACGGCCTTCGACATTTGTCGAACGGCCTCGAGTTCGACGAACGACATTCAACACTCCTTGAACGGCCTCGAGTTCGACGAACGGTAACCCCCAGATGTTGAACTTCCGGGAAAACTGGGGTGTTACACCAGGTGTCCTGAGGCCTTGGAGTGGAGCAAGGTCGAACAGCTGAGCGAACCTTTAGATGATGACTACCAAGGTAGGCTCATGGTGGCTGCGTGCTGTCGAACTCTACCTAGTATTTTGTGTGTTGTCTATAAAGTGTTGCAGCATGCGTTATGTATCTCTTGATTTGAGAATAACAAATACTGTGTTGTATTTGATCTAGTATTTTGTGTGTTTATAGTGTGCAAGTTGGACAAGTTGAATGAAGAGACAAGTCTTCAGTCATGGGCATGATCCAAGGGTGTGTAAACTTTAGAAAAAACAAAGGACGAGTTTTGTGTACTAAACTTCAAACGACCATAACTTTCAATCTAGGAAGAGTTGTAGAACGCGTCACCTCATTCCAGAATGAGAACAAAGTCATCTAAAATAAAAAAATGTTTCGGATAACAAAAGTGAAGAGGATCTATAATCAGCGTTAGCAACTATTGCCTGGCGATAATGAAAATGACGACGGACATGTCCAGCACGATCGCCATGACGTGCACTACTCGACACTATCGCCCAGCAATAGTGGCTATCACCCCACGATAGCCCCACAACCCAAACACGTCTGTTTTCAATTAACACGATCATCACAACATGGGACACGTAACATCTTGATGAGATATCACCTGCAATAGCTAGATATCGCCCGACGATAGCGATTTTTCTATAAAAGGCTGAAAACTGCGTGCATTCGATAGAGACACTTTTTGAAGTAGTGATTCCTCCTCCACCAAGCCAGAACTCTGATTCTTTTAAGAGAGAGTTGTCTCCAGAGATAGTGAGAGAAATCCTTTGTGTAAATACAAAAATCTAAAGGATATTTTGAAAGAGAAGGGCTACAACGTTTATTCAACACGAAGGGCAAACACATCAAGATCGTCGACGTATACACCGCCTTCGTCTTCACCTTTAGAAATCCTTGGGGAATTCCTCTTATTTTTTGTTATCTTGTAATCTCTTTTATTTCATCCTTTTGTTTCAGGAGAAGAAAAAATAGTTTCGGAAGAACGTCAAATCCCGAGAAAGGATTTTGTAGGAAATTTATCTTGTTTGTGATGACTAGGTCCTTGTACGACTTAAGGGGAAATTCACCGCCTTGTGTGCAACGACTAGGTCGTTGTTAGATCTAGGGGAGGCTAGAGGTCGTATCTTGGGTAAAATAAACTATAGCCAGCCGGTCCTTGGGAGAAGGACCGATGAATCATCAAAAAGGTATTTTTCTATTTGACTCGATTTCAGCGTTATAGAAATCAAATATTTTTGTATTCAATTTCTATTGAAATAAAATCATATTTCTTTTTGTCTCATGATCTTGATTTTAATTCCGTGTTATAAAATGATTCGGAATATATCGTTCAGAAGTTTTAACACAAAATATATTGCAAGATTCATTTTTGTATGACATAAACGCTTGAATTAAATATTCATGAACTAGCGCCCGACGGTAATACTTAGCATCGACGTAGTGAAGAAATATTGAATTCTGTCTTTTTCTAATAGTAATATTCAATATAATATTTTCTGATATAATAAAATATAATTTTCTATAAAATATTTCAAAAATTCATTAATTAACTCTGATATTTTTATTTAAGAATTAAATTCCATAGCCCTTATTCACCACCCTCTAAGGGGGTTGTAAGATCAAACACTTGTTATCAAAGTCAGGTTATTCCTAAACGGCTTCACAACCGGGAATAATGATGCTTCATGATCTCGTAACCACTAGAGGGGATGAAATTTTATTAGATGAAAAATATTTAACACCACCATTATTTATAAGTGAAAACTATAAAGGATGGAAAATTCTAATGAAATTTTTTTAAAAATCTTTAAATGAAAAATTTTGAAATATTACAATTAAAGAGCCCCCAAGTATATTAAATAAAAACAAAATGATAATAAATACTAAATCTTTAAATAGTTTATTTTGTGCACTAGATCAACATATTTTCAAACTTATATATATACGTTTCCTAATGTTTATGAAATTTTGAAATTTATTGGAGAAACTTATGATTCTACATCTACATGAACAAAACAATTACAAAACATGGAGAATATGCAAGGATGCATAAGTATTCAAAAAGTCTCCTCAATTAAAAAAATATGTTGAGTGCATATCAAATGGATGGGAAGAAAAGAACATATCAAGTGAAAGAGGAGGAAAATTCATCTATGAAAGAGGATTGTGGAGAAGATGTCAAAAGAACTTTATGTTCAAATCTTGCCTCATCTGGTAGCAATGTAAGAAAATCAAATTCTTCTCTTTTTGTTACAAACACTATTTCTACATTTCATATGCTTGAAATTGCTAAACGTAGAATTAAGAAATTGAAAAATGCTAATACAAAATTGCATTTAGAAAATATAAGTTTAAAAGCAAAAGTTAATGTAGAAACAAAAATTGATGTGTTTGATGATTTTTTCTTTCATGCACTTTAGTTAAAAATACTACACCTTTTTTTGATAGTAATTCTTTTAAAGAAAAACTCAAGGTTTTTGAAAAAGTGCTTTTAATTTCAAAATAATGTAATGCAAATTTGTTAATTGAAAATATATAATGTTATATCTCATAAACTAGAATCTGTAAAATTACTTGCGTACGAATTTTTAAATAATTTTAAGTTTCTTATATCTAGTTTATTTTCAAACTTATATAAATCATCTACTAGTATTTCAAACTTCATAAAACAAACATCTATTAGAATACTTAATCATAAAAACATGTTAGGTTCTCATAATGGGAGTGAAATACAATAAATAGTTGTAAATGTAATTCCAAAACTTAATTATCATATGCATTTACAAAATCAATCCACTTCTAATAAAAATTAAATGAACACAAATTTCCAAAAAATCAATATTCCAATAGTCTTTATGTTAAACAATATAATTTTAACTTAGAAAACAATGTCAACATTTTTAAATCTTCAACGCATTATTTTTCAAAAAAAAACATCATCACAAGAAGACTCTAAATAATAAATATGAGAGTTTGAAATATAAAAACAAATTAAATTTAAGTATGAATAGATGCCCAAAATTAAAAATAACGCATCAACTACACTTGAAAGAGACAATTCATACTTGTATCCCCAAAAGCCCACAAGCTATATTTGGGTACCCAAATGAACCGTCACACCCGGTCCCTTTTGAATACTAAAATCTCTTATTCATTAGTATACAATCACTTGTGCGAAGTAGAAATCAATCTAATTTGAAATACATAAAAATCTACTTCACAATATGTTAAAATGATAAAAAATTTATTTTTGATTTGGGAAATTTTGTTTCTTAAGCCAACACATATTTTGGTCACTCTATATATTTTGATATATCACTTTCACATATTAAGCTTAAATTCTCTAATAAATCAAATATAATGAAATTGAATAAAAACTCATATTATTTTCAAATTTCAAGTGGCTTATCTATCTTATTTTCTAGCATCCATACTTATTAAATTCATTGCATATTATTATTTTATAATATCATTATAAATTGAACATTAAATCTCTTAATTGATATTATCATGATTAATTAAATTATTTTAAAAATGGATTTAATTGAGTCAAAAAAATTATATATTAAATATTTTATTCATTGAAAAAGATAACAATTATAAGTGATAATTTCTAAAAAATTGTTTTACTATGATTAAGTATCAATATCATATCTTCTACTATTAGATATTTTATATATGTTTTGAATAATTTCTAAAACAAAATTGCAAAATAATTCAAATAACACCAAAATATATTCATATTTAAAGATGGTATCATATTCAAATAACACCAAAATGTATTCATTATAATAAATTAAAAAGGATAAATTTGAATATCACATACACCACAATGATCTTTTACAATTAAACTGATATCTTATTCTTAAATATGTTCTAATCATATACCATAATTCATGATTTATCAAGAATAAATTCTAAATTGATTATTTCTACCACACTTAGGAATTATGAATCATATGATTGGATATTGGTATTATGTTTGGTATATTGATATATTACACAATTGTTTGCATGTATCTTACTTATATCTAGACTTTAGAATCAATAATATTAAAAAAAATCAAAACGTTTAATGATTTAATTTTAGGTTTATGAAAAATCAAAATTCTATGTTAAATACATGGAAAACAAATTATATATATTGAATCTTATCATATTGTGGTATTTATATATTTATGATGATGTAAATGATTATTTATTTCAATTATAGTTATATTTCCAAAAAAAAATCATATAGTATTATATTGAAAAATCAATGATCTATAAATTTACTTGAAATAAATATTATTGATTTCAAAAATCATGTTGTGAATGTATTATGTTTTTATGTTTCCTTGTATCACATTTTTGTAGACCATAGAGTAAAATAATTAAAAATATAATTACTTAATTCTAGGTTTATTATGATTGAAACTCTGTTTTTAAATACATGCAATATTAACACTTATTAATATTATGACCTAACATTAAACTCAAAATTCTAGTATTATCACATAATGAATATTATTATCCACATATATTGAATATTATTATCCATGATAGTTATTTCATATTGCCATGATAAAATAAATTAAAAGTTGAAAGACTAAAGTTAAATTCATAATAACTATGTGGTTTTAAAATCTACTATAATTTAAATATCAAATAAACTCATAGTTTATGAAATCATTTTTAGGATTAAACGCTTAGTATTTCGATGATTATTTACCCATAGTTTGTATCTCACATTAATGAGGGTGTAAGATTGTGTTCAATAGAGACTTAATCTCTAAGTCATGTCTTGTCCTTAACAGGGGAGGGTTTCAGTTGGGCCTTACGAGGCACTGGGGGAAAGAGTGTTAGGTTGAGAGTCATCTTTTGTATACATATGGGATTAACACCCCAACCTACGACATGAGTGTAGCTCTTCATGCCCATCCATCACTTAGTATGAGGCTAGGGTGTAGACATATAGTTTGGGTATTTTTAATGTAGGACATACTACATTACTATCACTACATGAACATTATTATAAAATATATTGTTATTTATGTCATGTAAATTATATCTTTTGTTCGAACATATCATCTTGAGTTTTTCTATACTATATACAATTTGAGCATTCATGATTTTGAAAAATATAAGTATTTTGAAAACTAACTTTTGTGACACCTTATGCCAAAAATTTTTTATCCACATTTTTTAATTCAAAACTCATTGTGATACTTGATGTCACCTATGTTAGAAAACATGAATCAAGAAAAATTAGAATGAAAAATTATCAAAAATCATGTTTTCTATGCAATATAACATATTTCTGTGACAAGCGCACGTGTTAGTACTAATGCTAACGGTAACATAAATGGTTATTTATTCTTTTTTTTATCTGACATAGAAGATCATACTACTGACAAACTCTTTAAAAAATACTATATTTTCCGGAAACTATTTATTTTTAAAATATTTAAAAATTAAATATAAAATTATAAAATGGTTTCAAAGAACAAAAAAATATTTAATTTTCAATTTTTTATAAAACTCAAAAATCATAAAAACTGTTTGTTATTTATTGTTATTGTCAAGGATGACTAATTATATCAATTAAATATTAAATACAATGTTTAATTTAATTTTCAAGTTTTTTAAAACATTATTTTGATTATTTTGTCTTGAATATTATCTGGTTATGTACAATGAAATTGATTTTAGAAAACATGTGTATGATTGTTTAGCATGCATCTATGTATGAGTAATGTTTTATGTTTGATAATTGTTGTGGGCTAGCTCGACATCCCGGTCGGACCGGATTCAATTGGACCGTCTTAGCTTACGGAGAGGTCGAGCGCGCACACAGTCAGAGAGAAAAAAAGGTTGACTCAGGATGTGATGATGTGGAAAAACCCCTCAATTGGGTAAAAAACCACGCGACCGGATCTGTGCCGGTCAAAATCCACTAGCTGCTCGTGATTACAATGCGTTCTGAGAATCGGGGCGACATGCCGCTCCCGTTATAACTTGGGGTGAGAGAGAAGGTCTACGGCTTCCAACAGGCAACAGGCTGTGCCGCGGGAGCGATTTATACACTGGAATGTGTGAGATGGCACTAGCGCTCTGAAGCTTGGAGCGCGGGTTCGTCGTGCGCCCGCTTGCAGGGGTCGTCTTCCTCCTTCTACTCGTTCCAGGACTTAGGCGTTTTGTTGTTGGTGGTGCGCTGATGGCTCGTGGTGGCTCGTGGTAGCTGGAGGATGATCCGAGGGAAGAGTCCGGCAGAGCTATCGCCTGAGGAAGAAGATAACCGGGAGCCAAAAAGTGATTTCTGAGGAGGCCTTGGGGTTCCTTTTATAGCCCCCTGGGGAGGATCATGGCGGGCCCCACCACTAATGTAGTGGGTTAGTGGGTGGTTACCCACCAGATCAGACGGTGAGGAGAGCCCACCATGATCGGATGGCGGGCACGCCGCCGACGGCGGTGGGGCGGCCATGCATCGGCGGAGGCCGGCCAAGCAGTGGCCTGGACCGCGGCCAGGTAGGCGGTCGTGTCCAGGCCGGCGGCGGCCTGGCCGGCGGCCGCGCCCTGGCCAGCCGCGGCTAGGAAGACGACGATCGGGTCGGCGGCCGTAGCCCGGCCGGCAGCGGGCTGGCCGGCAGGAGCGGCCTAGCTAACAGCGACCGGGTTAGCGGCCGTGGCCTCAGCCAGGCCAGCGGCGGGCTAGTCGGCGGGAACGGCCTGGCCGGCAGCGCCCTGGCTACGGTCTGTCCAGCGACCGCAACGGCGACCTTACCGGCGGTGGGCTGCGGCCTGGCCGGCGACTGCTGCCTGGCCTGCGACTGCTGCCCGGCCAGCGACTGCTGCCCGGCCGGCGACTGCTGCCCGACCGGCGACTGCTGCCCGGCCATGGAGGCCTCGCCGGTGGCGGCGGCGTGCCGGCGGTGGCGGCGGCGGCCGGCCGGTGGTTACCCCCCAATGGGGGTGGTTTTCCTAAGTGGGGAGAGGGAGTTGGCCCCACCCCCATGTTTCCCTCATCATGGGGAGTTCATGGGAGGTGGGGTTTGACTTAGTCAACCCCATGATCCCTCCCACTTTGAGTGGAGATCATGGGGAATATCTCCCTATAAATGGGGGTGTAACCCATCAATTACCCCCCAAATCCTTTTTGTTGGAGAGCGCAGCGAGGAGAGAAGGAGGATTTCCTGCTGCCATCCCATCCCACTGCCATGACAACCTCCGACGAGAAGGTGGAGACGACAACGGGCGACATTTTGAAGGTACTCAGAGCGAGCTCGCCGCAGGAGAGTCAGCCGGCAAAGACGCCAAACTTGGCCACGCGCAGCCTGTCGCGCGTCTCGGGTGACCTGGCTTGCAGGTCGCGTGTGCCCAAGTCGCGCGTGTGCACAGGAGGTTGCACACGCCAGGCTACGTACGCCTAGGTCGCGCGCGCGCGCGGTAGGTTGTGCGTGGCCGCGACAGGATGCGTGTGGCCGCACGCGCAGCAGGCCGCACGAGCCCACATCGCACGCGCGGCAGGCTGCACTCACGGTAGGCCGCGCGCACCCCAGGTCGCGCGGGCGGTATTACGCCTGCGTGGCAGGCCGGGGGCGTGGCAGGTTGCGCGGCACGCGCGACAGGTCGCGCGGTGAGCGCTGCAGGCCGTACGCGATAGGCCACGCGTGTCCAGGCCCGATGTGCACCGAGCCACGTGCACGCAGGTATGTGCGGGCGGCCCCCTCCTTTTTTCCTTGAATGACGTTTGGTGCGCACTTGTGTTCCGCGTAGTTTGGGCAAATCCGACCCCTCTTATCCTTATTCTGTGCAGGTCTCGAAGTGTTTTTCTGGTCCAATGCGTTTGCCCTCCTCTTTAACCGAAGACGGTGTGGAGATTTGGAGGAAGAAATATGGGCTTCCTACTTATTTGGAGGTGAGGATCCCACATGCCTATGAGCGAGTCCAGAATCCTCCTTGTGGCTGGCTGATAATTTGTGAAGCTTCCCTGAGGTTCGGCTTTTGCTTCCCGTCGTGCGAGGAGGTGATCCAGATCTTGAAGTTTCATGGGGTGCCAATTTCACATTTTTTCCCTGTTGGAATTGTTCGAATTATGGGCCTGGCCACATTCTTTCGCGAGCATGGAGGACAGCTTTCCTTGGACCAATTCTGAGATTGGTGCGACGTTCACTCCGATGGCAGCAAACGGGTGGAGGTTCACAACAACAAACGTCGGTTGGAGTTTGAGCCTCGAAAAGATCATTGACATGAGAACACTTTGTTTGGGTATGTTAGGAATTCATGAGGCCTTCCCGAGGTGTGGGACACACTGTCGGACCGCTGTCGCCGAGCGAGGGGGAATGAGCGAGAATTCTCTCTGGTGCTTGGATTTTCAAAGCCTCGTGAACTATCCAACCGCCTTTTTAATATTTTTGTCTATGTGGAGGAGAAGCGCCTGCTGCGGTGTGGAATCTCTTCTAATGCAGCTCAGATTGTTGGGACTTCTTAGGGAGGGGGTCGAAAGAGGAAAGTTGTGGCGGCCCCTCCTGGCGATCTTGATACGGCGGCAGTGGCGGCCCCTTTCGATGCCTGTCTCGAGTCAACTCCCGAGGTGCAGATACTTGCGTCCTCAGTTCCTCAGGTGTCTTCAGAGGCGGTGGCCCCTCAGATGTCCTCTTCCTTGTTGGCAATGAGTGATGCGGTAAGTGCCTTGACTTGTTGTGGAGGTTTTTTTCTTTATTATTTGGTGTTAACTCCCGCCTTTTCCTTGCGCAGATAGAGACCCAAGCCCAGATTACGGTAACCTAGAATGACCACTATATGAGTTTGAAGGATGGGTACCTTGCCCTTCAGGAGAAGCTCCGGTTGACGTTGAGCTCGCTTGCCTCCCTGAAGGATGAATATGATCGGGACATTGCACGGTTCCGCCAAACTGGGTCGGTGCTGAAATCTGAGCTAAAGGGTGCACGTGCAGCCTTGGAGGTGTAGAAAACCCTGGTGGAGAGAACCACCCAGATGTTGAAGCACTCGAAGGAGGAGATTTTGGGCTTGGAATCCCAGTTACATGCAGCACAGGAAGAAGCCACCGGTCTTGAAACTCAGCTACAGGCGACAAAGGCCCAAGTGGATATGTTGTCTTCTGATAGCCACGTGTCGGGGTTAAAGGCTGCTGGACTTGCAGAATACCTAGAATCATTGGACTACATGCGAGACCGTAGTTTGATTGCGGAGGAGGTTTGTGGCGAGATTTGGTCCAAGGAGGTGCAGCCGCAGATGGACGATGTCCGTGAGCTAGCGCTCCAGTGTGGTGTTTTGAAGGTCTTTCGCCTAGTTAGCAAGAGTTTGGGATGTGACCCATCCGACTTCAGCTTTGCAGATGTTTCTGAAGATGAACGTTCTGAGATCCGCGGCTTAGTTTGCATGAGGGCTGCTCGCGGCTTCTTCATGAGGGGGGCAGGCCCCTACGGGGTGCGCGAGTCAGGCTCGCAGCTTAGGTTGCATGAGGGCTGCTCACAGCTTCTTCGTGAGGGGGGGCAGTCCCCCACGGGGTGCGCGAGTCGGGCTAGCGGCTTAAGTTGCACGAGGGCTGCTCACGGCTTCTTCGTGAGGGGGCAGGCACCCATGGGGTGCGCGAGTCAGGCTCGCGGCTTAGATTGCGTGAGGGCTGCTCGCGGCTTTTTCGTGAGCGGGGCAGGCCCCCACGGGGTGCATGAGTCAGGCTCGCGGCTTAGGTTGCACGAGGGCTGCTCATGGCTTCTTCATGAGTGGGAAAGGCCCCCACGGGGTGCGCGAGTCAGGCTCGCAGCTTAGATTGCATGAGGGCTGCTTGCGGCTTCTTCGTGAGGGGGGCAGGCCCCCACGGGGTGCGCGAGTCAGGCTCGCGGTTTAGATTGCACGAGGGTTGCTCGCGGCTTCTTCGTGAGGGGGGTAGGCCCCCACGGGGTGCGCGAGGTAGGATCACGGCTTGGTTGCATGAGGGCTGCTCGTGGCTTCTTCGTGAGGGGGGCAGGCCCTCACGGGGTGCACGAGTTAGGCTCACGGCTTAGGTTGCACGAGGGCTACTCGCAGCTTCTTCGTGAGCGGGGCAGGCCCCCACGAGGTTGCACGAGTCAGGCTTGCGGTTCAATTTGCACGAGGGCTGTTCGTGGCATCTTCATGAGTGGGGCAGGCCCCCACGGGGTTGCACGAGTCAGGCTGGCTGCTTAGTTTGCACGAGGGCTGCTCGAGACTTCTTCGTGAGGGGGGCATGCCCCCATGGGGTGCACGAGTCAGGCTCGCGGCTTAGTTTGTTGGAGAATGTAAGTACTCATCCGACCTCCAGATAATGTGGGTACTCAATCCGGTTGCAATCGCGAGGGGGGCAGGCCCTGACAATGACAAGCCGTAAGTTTGCAGTAACGACGGAGAATGCAAGTACTCAATCCGACCGTCGGAGAATGTAGGTACTCAATCCGGTTGCGCGACCTAGCCTTGCTGAACCACTTCTTAGTTAGGTATTAATAAAGCAAATAGCAAAAAAGATAGTTTTCGCAAGCCCGAGCTTGCGTTTTTTACAATAGCAGGTAAATAAATGAGCGGAAAAAGAGAAACGGCTCAAGGATGGAAGTGGTGGGAATGGTATTGGAAAACATCCAGGAGCGATTGTTGGAGTATTGCGGTGTAGTCAGAGTCAGTTTTGATGACAACGAACTGTACGTCATAGGATGTTTGTCGAGGTACTTCTTCAAGAGTGACCTAGAGAGTAATGGCGCCCATGACTGGTACCAGGACATTCCCCGAAACATGTGCGCTGGCTGATGCTAGATCGAGGTCGCTAGTGATTAGTTTGAGTTGAAGCAATGTTGATAAAAACAACACATTAACAGTAATCTCCCCGTCCACTAGAACTTGGTTCAACTCGGTGGATGGCTCGCCAATTCCGACGGTTGTACATCTCATGCTTTGACTAGGAGGCGGTCTACTTCTTGGTAGGAATTGATCAACCGCCCCCAGACCAGTCAGTCGCTGGATTTCTTTCTTCAGCCGATTGCATCTATTGGTGTTGTAGCCTTGACCCTGAAGATACTCACAGTACTTTGACTCTACACGGACTGGGCCTGCACAAGGCCGGATGGTTATGAATTGCTTCAAAGATATTGCCTTGAGGGGCGTTGAGCACCGCGAATTGACGCAACTTTTGCCCTTTGCAGGTACTTGCGCGCTGATCATAGTTTCGCTTGTGCTCGGTGTACACATTGTCCTCTAGTTTTCTTTTATGGACTCTACCCGGACTTGGACTTTCAAGTGAGGACTTCCTAACCGTCATGAACCTTTTGATAAAAAGAGTTGCGAGTTCAATGTAGCTGCTTATCCTTTTCTCTTGTAGAGAATGAAACAAAGCTCGAGCCTTCCCTTTTAGTGTTGTCGGAAATGCCTGGACCATGTGTTGATCTGAAGGGTTGCGAGCGTGCATGATAGTTTCGAAGCACCTCACGTGTGCTAGTGGGTTGCCAGTTCCGCTGAAACTGTGGATTTCAGAGTCACCCTCCGGATCTGGCCCTGCCGAAGAGTCAAGTGAGTTGTAGTTGGGTAGATGTTCACCTAGTCCCAGCTTCGTGGTCGAGGCATTGAGACTCCTCTCATTTCCAAAGTTCTTTTCATAATGAGCATTGGCGAGGTGACGATCATGCATCTCTTGGAGTGGTGCTGCGGGCGTGGGGGTGCTACTTGTACTTGAGAATTCCTTCTCCATGTCGTTCTCCTTGTGCAAGCAATGTCTGGTTGAGATGGAGAGTTCTCCTGACAGCGGTAAATCAACTTGCTTGAACGGCCGCGGGACTCTTGGCCGGTGGAATGCCAGATCATCCTGAATTACGTACATCATGCTAGTGCGGGTGGTATTCGGGGGGGGAGTATTCTTGAAGTGGATGTTTCCCCCCATTCCTCGGAGAGTCACGTCGACGATTGTTGCTGCGGTGCCAAGCCTGACTCCGCTCTTCCTGTCCTATGCGAGTTTGTTTTTCTCCTTGCGGGGCTCCTTGCGTCGGGCCATGATTAGGCAGAGGTAGGGGAATGACTGGTGCTGGTGGCAGAGGAGGAGCAGGGGGTGCTGCTAAATTTCTAAGTAGATTGAGCATTTCGGTATGCTACTCCTCCATCCGGCGAACACACCTCTCGAGGGTGTTAACAGATGCGAATGCAGTTTCTTCCTCCAATGGTAGGCTCATAATTGAGCGGGTACGTGCCAGTTCAGCGCGTCCACATGGTACGGACCCTTCAGCAGCGCGGACGCTTCTTTTCGCCATTGCAGTACAACTTGGAAGTGGCAAGGATGGTGATCTTGTTCTTTTGAAGGATGCTGGGAATCAGGTTCCCACAGACGGCGCCAAACTGTTACGGGCTAGCTTGACATCCCGGTCGGACCGGATTCAATTGGAGTGTCTTAGCTTGCGGAGCGGTCGAGCGCGCACACAGTCAGAGAGAAAGAAAGGTTGACTCGGGATGTGATGACGTGGAAAAACCCCTCAATTGGGTAAAAAACCATGTGACCGGATCTGTGCCAGTCAAAATCCACTAGCTGCTCGTGATTACAATGCGTTTTGAGAATCGAGGCGACATGCCGCTCCCGTTATAACTTGGGGTGAGAGAAGGTCTACGGCTTCCAGCGGGCAAGAATCTGCGTCGCGGGAGCGATTTGTACACTGGAATTCGTGAGATGGCACTGGCGCTCTGAAGCTTGGAGCGCGGGTTCGTCATGCGCCCACTTGCAGGGGTGGCCTTCCTCCTTCTACTCACTCCGGGACTTAGGCATTTTGCTGCTGGTGGTGTGCTGGTGGCTCGTGGTGGCTCGTGGTGGCTGGAGGATGATCCGAGGGAGGAGTCCGGCAGAGCTATCGCCTGAGGAAGAAGATGGTTGGGAGCTCAAAAAGTGATTTCTGAGCAGCCCTTAGGGTTCCTTTTATAGACCCCTGTGGAGGATCATGGCGGGCCCCACGACTAATATAGTGGGTTAGTGGGTGGTTACCCACCAGATCGGACGGTGAGGAGAGCCCACCATGATCGGACGGTGGGAAAGCCGCCGACGGCGGTGGGGCGACCATGCGTCGGCGGAGGCCGGCCAAGGGGCGGCCTGGACCATGGCCAGGTCGGCGGCTGCGGCTAGGCCGCCGGCATCCTGGCCGGCCGGCGCGCCCTGGCCGGCCGCGGCTTGGCAGGCGGAGATCGGATCGGCGGCCGAGGCTCGGCCAGCGGCGGGCTGGCCGGCGGGAGCGGCCTGGCCGGCCGCGGCCTGGCCAGCGGCGGGCTGGTCGGCGGGAGCTGCCTGGCCGGCGGTGACCTGGCCGCAATCTGTCTGGCGGATGCGACAGCGACCTAGCCAGCGGTGGGCTGCGGGTTGGTCGGTGACTGCTGCCCGGCCGGCGGAGGCCTCGCCGGTGTCGGCGGCCTGCCGGCGGCGGCGGCGGCCAGCCTGTGGCAGCGGCGGCCGGCGGCGGCGGTCGGCCTGCGGTTACCCCCCAATGGGGGTGGTTTTCCTACATGGGAGAGGGAGTGGGCCCCACCCCCATGTTTCCCTCATCATGGGGAGTTCATTGGAGGTGGGGTTTGACTTTGTCAATCCCATGATCCCTCCCACTTTGGGTGGAGATCATGGGGAATGTCCCTATAAATGGTGGTGTAACCCATCAATAATGATTTTACACACTCACTTATTTTGATAACCTACATGTATTTTTAATCTAACACTTGCATGATTGTGTAGTGTAATAACATAATAATTAAAATGCATAAATAGATTACATACACTACATTGCATTGCTTATTTTAATTATTTGTTTTTTTCATGCACTTATTCATTAGAAAAAAGTAGTTTAAAAATAATTAAATGATATTGTTTGCAAAATAAGTGAATTCGGAGTACTTGATCACAAGCCTAAAAAGCATATAATAAATGACAAGAAAAACTTCATCAAGCACTACTCACACTCCTGATAAATCTTAATGAGCATTGTAAGGTTGAGCACCTTGGAAAGAATTGTAAAGTGTCTTGTAGCAAAAAAAATATTCATCACTTCTCTTAGTACAGTGGATCACAAAAATTAAAAAAAAAAGTTAAAAAAAAGTGATCCCTCAAACACTACTTCACTCTCTGATAAGTCTTAATGAGCATTGTGTGTGCGAAACACCTTGGTAGTTGTACTTTTTATATCTGTGCTTTAAAATATTGTGGAAGTAATTTTATTTGTGTATGTTAATGTTGTATTATTTCATTATATATGTCATTCGTTTTAATTAATGCATTTGTATACTTTATCAAAACACATTTGTACAAATCATTATTCTATATAAATTTCTACTCATGAGAATTGGATCCTAATGCATATCTACACTATTTTCTACAAACGTTAGTAAATGCTTTATATTACAAAGCATGACCGCTACACAATGTTTATACTTCTTTGAAAACAAATTTTATTACATGGTAGTTTTGTATTTTTTTCTTGATATATTTTTTAAAATCATGCTTGTAATTTTATTTTAAAATCTCAATGAAATAGCATCTCTTGAATTAGAATTGAAAACATCTTCTTATTAGTCTTAAAACTCATTATCTTTTATATGCTTTTACTTTCAAAAAAAGATATTTATTCTTAAAAATGTTTATTATAATTTCTATTGTGATTACTACTTGTGCTTATTCATGACTATTTTTTAACAAGTGGTATCTTGAGAAAAGAATGTTACTCTATTATTTTAGCTATGTTACTTACTACTTTATGTTTTATCATGATTATTTTTAATAAGTGGTCTTAACATGCTATATATTGCATTCATTTTATTTTCTACATAGAACACATTAATTTTTATTTCATAAACTCGTCTAATACCCTCTTTTGATACTATCAAAAGGGGAGAATAAATTGCATAAATCTAATTATCTAGGGGGAGTACATTAAAATTTTATAGGAAGCAACTATGTAGGGGAGTATCTATAGGAGGTACATACTTTATTCATTGCTCGATCATGACTAATCTTCTAATAAGTTGTCCATATTCAATCTTAAAAGGTATACACTCATCCCTGCCCACTTTTGCTAATAAAAAATGGGAGAAATAAATTAAGAAATATAGATAACGAGATATTTGTGCTTTAAAGCTATCACACTATATTTAGTGGGAGTGCAATATATAGAGAACACTTATGTAGGGGGAGCCTTCATATAGGAAGAGTATGCATTTGTGCTTTAAAGCTAACACGCTATAAACTTGTTATTCATGTATATCTTTTTTCGCACTTACCTATAAACACAAATGTTCTTAAACTCACTAATTCATCATATAGGTATTTGTTATCATCAAAAGGGGAAAATTGTTGGAGCGTGTGTTCCGCATCTCTTAGTTTGAGAATAACAAATATCGTGATATATTTGATCTAGTCTTTTGTGTGTTTAAAGTGTGCATGTTGTATATGTTGAACGAGGAGATAAGTCCTCAGTCATGGGCATGATCCAAGGGTATGTACAATTTAGCAAAAACAAAAGGACGAGTTTTGTGTGCTAAACTTCAAACGACCATAACTTTCAATCTGGGAAGAGTTATGAAACATGGCACCCTATTCCGGAATAAGAACAAAGTCATCTACAATCTGAAAAGTTTCAAATGGAAAAATTGAAGAGGGGCTATCGCTGGCGATAGCAAATATCACCCGACGATAGGGAAAATGACGACGGTCATGTCACGCACGATCGCCATGGTACACACTACTCGGTACTATCACCCGGCGATACTGGCAACCACCCCGCGATATCCCCACGACCTAAACACATCATATAAGACCCCCCCCCCCCGACCTTTTCCCGGGTCAGGCCGGAGGGGATCTTACTTGCCCAAGTCGTCCATCCAGTGCTCTTTAATGGGCATCGGCCCATACTATTAAGCACTAGCTGGCCGCCTTGCTCGGCATGAACCACAACATACACATCACATCACAGAGTAAGCGGAAGCACTAACAGGATGCCACAACATATATATATATATATATATATATATATATATATATATATATATATATATATATATATATATATATATATATATATATATATATATATATATATAACATCATCTCCTTAAGAAGAATAAAAAGGATGTAGCCACTATTTGTACATAAGGCTCGTAGGCTATATAGGAACATCTACTCCAAACCCTCACACTCTCAATCTAGCTTCCTAGCACTTACATCTCGAAACTGTAGAGATGACCGGGGTGCCTCTGCTCGCGTAGTCCTATCAGCTGGCGTATCGTTTCGTGGTAGCTGGTTCTCATGGTGCTCCTTCTCCTATGAATGGTTAATAAAATAATCGTTAGTCAAAGAGCTAAGTGGAAACAAATATCCTCCTCGGATCCATATCCTAGAGATGAGTTTATGCACCTAAAGTAGATAGCTGAAGCAAGAAAGAGTTAGTACAGCATTTCTTATATAAACTAGGAGACACCATACAACGAGGTATGTCATAGTATAACAGAAAATAATGGCAGAGATATACATCAGTTATAATTAAAGCTCCACAAGCACATCAGGTATTCACAATCTGTGCTCGCACCGCAGGCATTCAAGTTGCTCACGCACCGCAGGCATTCATAGCCGCGCAAATACCACAGGCATTCACAGCCGCGCAAACACCGCATACATTCATAACAGCGCAAACACTGCAAGCATTCACAGCCTCGCAAACACCGCATGCATTCACAGCCGTGCAAACACCGCGGGTGTAATACCTCCCCTGTAATGACCGTATAATATGGGTCCGGCCGGGGCCCGACAACATACGGACGTCACAGCTTCAGTATTATATGATGATATAACTACCCAAACTCAAAACTCATAACACAACACAGCGGAAACAACAAGCAGACTAGAAGTTATCCACGCCTACAAGAGTAACAAGATGGACTTATGGCCTTAAACCAGAGTGAGTCTAAACTCGAATAATACATCAGTCACAAAAGTGCATAAGCACACCTAGTCTACCTCGGCATGCAAGCCGGTCAACATGGGCATCAAACATGCAATGTCATAAAAAGTAGAGCTACAGCAAAAATGTATCACTTCATGAGGCTTAGGCCTTGCTGGTCGGCGAGCTAGCTCCTGCTTGCGATCCTTGCCCTGTAAAAATTATTAGTAACGTGGGTCAGCAAAGGCTGACCTCAAACTGTGTAATCAACACATCTCCTCCCGGCCGCCCCTAACGGACCCCGGGGAACCCTCCAACCTGCAAGTCAGCACTTCGTATGCAATATATATGTATAAACAAGTAATGCACTAAGAACAGGCTTGGATGTCTCACACAACATACATGTTCTCTATTGTTGAGCATAAAATAAAAGGGGCCTACATATGCAGCATGAATGCAACACCCGGACTTCACCCAAGGCACCCTATTGCGTATGCATCTAGCACAACATCACATCATTTGGGTACTCATCATTTCCCCATTGGAATAAAGCCGCAAACAAAGGGGAACCACCATCCCCCAATGGCATACAAGCTGCCACACGGAACTCTTGACAAGGCCCCACCCGCTCACGGTCGTATACCCGGGCTTGCCAGCAAACTCTGACCTATCATGTTAGGATTTCGTCCAACACACTGACCGATTCTAAGAACCCTTGTTGGACCCCACCCGCTCATGGCCTCATTGCCCGGGCTTGCCCCATGCTCGGCGTTCTCGTCAGTCTCACAAGAGGGGACTAGTCTCGCCGGGACACTTTCCACACATGACTTGCACGTCACGGGATAGCCAGCCGACCACGAAGACACAACCATGCCTTGGCACATCACAATCCAAGACAAATCTACCATAAACCCTCATTCGTACTGCAGCTTTCCCGTACACCAAGGAAACCATCTACCACCCATGCGGAGCTAACCTTGTCCACCAGGGAAACCATCTACCGCCAATGAGGAGCTAACCTTGTCCGGTACCGGCCACACGTACTCACGCAAGATAAAGGGAAAAGTACCACAAACACCACACATCACAAACGGCCTCTTGCCGCAACATATACCTAAGAATCCTTAAACCTCGTATGCAACATCACCGAGTCGGACTAAAGGTCGCGACTACGGCTTCACCCACCATGCCTAATCCACTAATGAAGCGGATCTCTAATGCAAAAACATGTCGGGGACGGACTCAATCGACCCGGAGGTTCCTCTTGAACCTTGGCGACTCAAACCCCTCTCATTTGAGAGTTTGGTGCCCAAAAACTAGAAAAGAAGAGATGCTAAAACATGCATACTAAAACCAAGAGGAGAAGTGTCGTTACCCTCCGATTCCTCTTCCTAGCCATGGAAAAATAGCCGAATAAAAAGCACCGAAATCTCTTCTTCCTTCTTCGCTCTCCCTTCTCTCTAGATCTCAGACAGAGAACCAGCGGCAGAAAAATAAGGGTGTTGAAACCCTATACACAGGTATATCCCAATCGGAATAACCACCAGCCGTTGATTCCCACAAAAGGGAAATGCACGGCTACAATCCAGGTCTGACCTGGACAAAAGGGGCTGAAAACCGCACAGTTCACCAAACCGGAGCAGGACACATCCGCGACCAATCAATTGTGTCGGGACATTTAGTCAAGATCCCGCCAAACAAAACCCCTATGTCGACACTCCGCGTCGGCAGTCAAACACGCCACAACCGCCCCGCGCTCGATGATCGTCGAGCCAAGATTGTCGAATGCTTCCAAATCGTCGAACGGAGACTTTGGCAAAATCATCGAACGCAGGGAAATCGTCGAACGCTCATCCCTGGAAAAATCGTCGAACACAGGGAAATCGTCGAACGCAGATCCCTGGCAAAATCGTCGAACGCAGGAAATCGTCGAACGCAGATCCCTGGCAAAATCGTCGAACGCAGGGAAATCGTCGAACGCAGATCCCTGGGAAATCATCGAACGGCCCTGACACGCCCTGGGACATGCCCGTAAACCAGGTCGTGTACCCCTACCCGTGTCGACACCTCCCTTGTGTCGACACAACTGTGTCGACATAACTGTGTCAACACCACCATGTCGACACCTCTGTGTTGACACCACCTCTGTGTCAACACAACTGTGTCGACACCTCTGTGTCGACACCACCATGTCGACACTTCTGTGTCGACACTCGAGAGAACACTCCTGCGACACGGGCTCCGACACGGGCGTGTCCCCCACAAGTCGACGAATTGAGCGACAAAAAAAATGTCGACTTCCCAGGCTCTTGACGAACCCGGTTCGACACGGCCATGGACACGCCCGTGTCCTTGGCCGTGTGACCCTCACCGAGCCCCAAAATGGCTCGCGACACTGCTCGTCCTTCTTTCAAATTTTGGGGCGTTACAAGTCTCTCCCCCTTAAAAGAATTTCGTCACGAAATTACAAGCAAAAAGGGAACAAAAGCTTAAATGGTACCTGAACGGAAAAATTCTGCATACTCCTCCAGCATAGTTTGCTCTCGCTCCCAAGAGAGCTCCTTACGACCACAGTTGTCCCATCGGACTTTCACGAGTTTGACCTCTTTATTCCGCAACTGCCGAATCTCCGAATCCTCTATAGCAATTGGATAGACCCGCGCCCTCAAGTCTTCCTCTATCGGCACTGATGCCGGCTCGATCACCACACTAGCCTCCACCAAGGCTTTCCTCAAGACGGAGACATGGAAGACGTCGTGCAATCCACTTAGCTCCGCAGACAACGCCAACCGATAGGCTGCTTCTCCCACCTGTTCAACAACTTCAAAAGGTCCCAAAAACCTTGGACTCAACTTCTTGAGTCGGTGAATCCGTGAGATGCCTTTGAACGGCTTGATCTTCAAATAGACTCAATCACCTACCGCAAACTCCAACTTCCTGTGACGAGCATTAAAGTATTTTTCTTGTCGGTCTTGCGCCACCTTCATACGCTCTTAAATGGTCCGTACCAACTCACAAGCGTCAACTACCACCTCCTTTCCAAAAATTTTGGTGTCTCCCGCCTCTGTCCAAGACATCGGTGTTCGACACCGTCTCCCACACAAAGCTTCGTATGGCGCCATTTTTATACTTGCTTGATAACTGTTATTGTACGCGAACTCCACCATGAAGAGGTGTTCCTCCCACTTCTTGTTGAAGTCAAGAATGCACATTCTCTGCATATCCTCCATAGTACGGTTCGTTCTTTCGGTTTGCCCGTCAGTTTGAGGATGGAACGTTGTACTGGACTTTAGCTTCATGCCCAAACTCTTCTGAACCAACCTCCAGTCCTTGGACGTGAAACGCCCGTCACGATCGCTGACTATACTTCTAGGTACCCCATACAGTCTCACAATATTGCGAACATACAACTCCACCAGCTTCTCTACGCTGTCCTCCTTCCGATTTAATATGAAGTGAGCCACTTTGGTTAAGCGATCCACGATCACCCAAATAACATCATTGCCCTGCTGCGATCTAGGCAAACCATGTACAAAATCCATGGAGATGTCATCAAATTTCCACTCAGGGATTGGAAGAGGCTTCAGGAACCCGCCCGGCTTCTGACACTCGGCCTTCACCAAGGCACAAGTTTGGCAACGATTCACATACAAAGCTACGTCCCGCTTCAGCCCCGGCCACCAAAAGGATTTCTTCATATCCAAGTACATCTTTGTACTGCCCGGGTGAATGAAGTACTTTGTGAAGTGAGCCTCAAACATCAACTCCTCATGGAGCTTGCCGAACTACGGTACACAAATCCTCCCGTCCTTCCTCAAAATCTCATCAATCATCTCCCAGGCGCTGCTCTCGCCCTCTTGAGCCTCCACCACGAACGGTTGTAACTCCACATCCAAACGGATCGCTTCCCGAATACGATCGGACAAGTCATTCTGGATTTCGATCCAGTTCAACTAAGCCACGCTGGACTCGCCTCTCGCCACACATTCCAAACCAAGGGACTCCCATTCCCGTACCAACCGCTCATCATGAGCTTTGATCCAATTCCCTTGCCCCGAGTACTTCCTACTCAAGGCATCCGCCACCACATTAGCTTTACCTGGCGTATACTGAATCGCCATCTCATAGTCTCCAAGGAACTCAACCCACCTGCGTTGTCGCATGTTCAAGTCCTTTTGATCTAAGAGATACTTCAGGATTTTATGATCCATGAAGATCTCCACCTTTGCACCATAAACATAACGTCGCCATATTTTCATAGCAAAAATTACCGCCGCCAACTCCAAGTCATGGACGGGGTAATTCCTCCCATGAAGCTTCAGCTGCCTAGACCCAAAAGTTATCACCTTGCCATGTTGCACCAAAACGCAACCCAAACCGCATCCCGATGTGTCACTGAAGATCCGAAATCCCTCGGTCCTTTGCGGTATACTTAGGATTGGAGCCATCATCAGTCTCTCCTTCAGTGCCTCAAATGATTGACTGCACTCTTGAGTCCACACAAACTTATGATCTTTACGAGTGAGTGAGGTGAGGGGTAGAGCTATCCGCGAAAAATTCTCCACGAATATCCTATAGTACCCGGCTAGTGCAAGAAAACTTCGGACTTCCGCCACGGTCCTCAAAACCGACCAATCTCTGATGGCTTCCACTTTTGTTGGATCCACTGCCACCCCATCCCCACTAATCACGTGGCCCAAAAATGTCACCTTCGCTAACCAGAACTCGCACTTTGAGAACTTTGCATACAGCTGATTCTCTCTCAACACCTGCAAGACCACTCGCAAGTGGGTCTCATGCTCCACTTACGATTTGGAAAACACCAAGATGTCATCAATGAAGACAACCACAAAAGAATCCAAGTATTCCCGAAATACTCGATTCATAAGATCCATGAACACAGATGGCGCGTTCGTCAGCCCGAACGGCATCACCGTAAACTCAAAGTGTCCATACCTCGTACCAAATGCAGTCTTGGGTATGTCCTCGTCCCAAATTCGCAATTGGTAGTATCCCGACTTCAAGTCCAATTTTGAATACACCACCAACCCCACCAACTGGTCAAACAAGTCGTCTATCCGAGGAATCAGATACTTATTCTTGACGGTCAATTTATTTTGCTCTCGGTAGTCTATGCACAGTCGCATACTGTCGTCTTTCTTCTCTTCTAGCGTCTCTGCCGCCCTCAAAATCTCTTGAATCCGAGCCCACCAATCCTCTGCATCAGTTGGCGTACCAACTCCCTTGAATGACGGGTGTTGGAAGCTCAGAAAGTACTTCATCTGCCGGTCCCCATGCCCGACCACCACTCTTTCTGCCAAAGGCTCTACTCGCCTGGCTTATCCGCCTGGAAAGGCCGTCGCCGTATCTGGTGTAGCAGGGGTTGCTACCTGAGCTGTCGCTGCAGCTTGAGCTGCCACCATTGCTTCTGCAAGCATGCGATAAAAATCGGTCGGTTTTACACCCGTGCCAAAAAGACCCGGAGCAGTGACACTGCTCGCCAAAAGCTCTTCTCTTGATCTCGACGTACCCGCCTCGTTGCTTGCACTCTTCAAGAAAGCAAGAAACAATGAATCAGTCTCAAATCACAAGACTCAAACATAAGGACACTCATGGTCCCGCATTACTCTTATGTGGATAACTTCTCTACACACTGACCTTGAATCGAAACCTCGCTTTGATACCAAATTGTAACACCTCCCCTGTAATGACCGCATAATATGGGTCCAGCCGGGGCCCCACAACATACGAACGCCACAGCTTCAGTATTATAAGATGATATAACTACCTAAACTCAAAACTCATAACACAACACAACGGAAACAATAAGCAGACTAGAAGTTATCCACGCCTACAAGAGTAACAAGATGGCCTTATGGCCTTACAACTAGAGTCAGTCTAAACTCGAATAATACATCAGTCACAAAAGTGCATAAGCACACCTAGTCTACCTCGGCATGCAAGCCGGTCAACATGGGCATCAAACATGCAATGTCATAAAAAATAGAGCTACATCAAAAAGGTATCACTTCATGAGGCTTAGGCCTTTCTGGCCGGCGAGCTAGCTCCTGCTTGCGATCCTTGCCCTGTAAAAATTATTAGTAACGTGGGTCAGTAAACGCTGACCTAAAACTGTGTAACCAACACATCTCCTCCCGGCCGCCCCTAACAGACCCCGGGGAACCCTCCAACCTTCAAGTCAGCACTTCGTATGCAATATATATGTATAAACAAGTAATGCACTAAGAACAGGCTTGGATGTCTCACACAACATACATGTTCTCTATTGTTGAGCATAAAATAAAAGGGTCCTGCTTATGCAGCATGAATGCAACACCCGGGCTTCACCAAAGGCACCCTATTGCGTATGCATCTAGCACAACATCACATCATTTGGGTACTCATCATTTCCCGATTGGCATAAAGCCACAAATAAAGGGGAACCACAATCCCCCAACGGCATACAAGCCGCCACACGGAACTCTTGCCAAGGCCCCACCCGCTCACGGTCGTAGACCCGGGCTTGCCGGCAAACTCTGACCTCTCATGTCAGGATTCCGTCCAACACACTGATCGATTCTAAGGACCCTTGCTGGACCCCACCCGCTCATGGCCTCATTGCCCGGGCTTTCCACATGCTCGACGTTCTCGTCAGTCTCACAAAAGGGGACTAGTCTCGACAGGATATTTTCCACACAGACTTGCACGTCACAGGATAGCCAGCCGACCATGGAGACACAACCACGCCTTGGCATATCACAATCCAAGACAAATCTATCCTAAACCCTCATTCGTACTGCAGTGTTCCCGTGCACCAAGGAAACCATCTACCACCCATGCGGAGCTAACCTTGTCCACCAAGGAAACCACCTACCGCCAATGAGGAGCTAACCTTGTCCGGTACCATCCACACGTACTCACGCAAGATAAAGGGAAAAGTACCACAAACACCACACATCACAAACGGCCTCTTGCCATAACGGATCCCTACGAATCCTTAAACCTCGTATGCAACATCACCGAGTCGGACTAACGGTCGCGACTACGGCTTCACCCACCATGCCTAATCCACTAACGAAGCGGATCTCTAATGCAAAAACATATCGGGGATGGACTCAATCGACCCGGAGGTTCCTCTTGAACCTTGGTGACCCAAACCCCTCTCATTTGAGAGTTTGGTGCCCAAAAACTAGAAAAGAAGAGATGCTAAAACATGCATCATAAAACCAAGAGGAGAAGTGTCATTACCCTCTGATTCCTCTTCCTAGCCATGGAAAAATAGCCGGATGAAAAGCACCGAAATCTCTTCTTCCTCCTTCGCTGTCCCTTCACTCTAGATCTCATACAAAGAACCAGCGGCAGAAAAATAAGCGTGTTGAAACCCTATACACAGGTATATCCCAATCGGATTAACCACCAGCCATTGATTCCCACAAAATGGAAATGCACGGCTACGATCCAGGTCTGACCTAGACAAAAGGGGCTGAACACCGCACAGTACACCAAATCGGAGCAGAACACGTCCGCGACCAATCAATTGTGTCGGGACATTTAGTCAAGATCCTGCCAAAAAACCCCCTATGACGACACTCCGCGTCGGCAGTCAAACACGCCACAACCGCCCCGCGCTCGACGATCGTCGTGCCAAGATCGTCGAACGCTGCCAAATCGTCGAACAGAGACTTTGGCAAAATCGTCGGACGCAGGGAAATCATCAAACGCAGATCCCTGGCAAAATCATCGAATGCAGGGAAATCGTCGAACGCTGATCCTTGGCAAAATCATCGAACGCAGGAAATCGTCGAACGCAGATCCCTGGCAAAATCGTCGAACGCAGGGAAATCGTCGAACGCAGATCCCTGGGGAAATCATCGAACGGCCCGGACATGCCCTAGGACACGCTCGTGACCCAGGCCGTGTACCCATACCCGTGTCGACACCTCCTCGGTGTCGACACAACTGTGTTGACATAACTGTGTCGACACCACCGTGTCGACACCTCTATGTCGACACCACCTATGTGTCGACACAACTGTGTCGACACCTCTGTGTCGACACCACCATGTCGACACTCGAGAGAACACGCCTGCGACACGGGCTCTGATACGGGCATGTCGAAGGGCGTGTCCCCCACAAGTCGACAAATTGAGCTACAAAAAAATGTCGACTTCCCAGGCTCTTGACGAACCCGGTTCGACACGGCCATGGACACGCCCGTGTCCTTGGCCGCGTGACGCTCACCGAGCCCCAAAATGGCTCTCAACGCTGCTCGTCCTTTTTTCAAAATTTGGGGCGTTACAGCAGGCATTCACAGCCGCACAAACACCGTCGACATTCACAGTTGTGCAAACACCGCAGACATTCATAGTCGTGCAAACATCCTATGTTGACATATTATGGATCGCTTCTTTTCAAGCAGGGTAGCGAGCCCTGCGGGCCTCACTGATGTGGTCGTCGGTGACAGTGGTCAGTCCTGCCACTTCTGGGGGTGGTCGTACTGCACAGCCAAGGCCCCAACGTACAACCCCCTGTACTTTTTGATGTAGGCGACATCCGACAATTCAACATTTTGGCCGACAAGTAGAGAAAACCTAACAGGGAAAACATAACCGCCGATCACCCGTGGTACCCATCTCCCTGTCACCTTGAGTCGTCAAACTTCCCGCATCGGTACGATCGGTCTGTGGAAGTGACTGGCCCTCCACAAATTACCGCAAGTAATTTACAAGCAAACAAGTAAAAATAATTTTGTTAGTATGCACCAGGTCTATAGCGGCTTGCCCTGTTATGCTTTAAATAACTCAGGAAAACGACACTTGACTCGACTTTTGACAAGAAGCATATGAGCACTTTATTTGGGGTTAATCTAGGGGAAACACCTCAACTCCTGGTATCCCCAACTAAAGATCAACCTGTCAAATAATTGTCAGTTAGAGTAGGACTCGTACTTTAAATAGTAAATTGTAGAAACAAAAATGTGCTAATAGAAGCTGCTGATAGTATAAACTGTAGAATTTAAATGATGTAATGAAATAAGATCAATATGAAACTAGAGTGGTACTGAAGTGAAAATAAGTACTGAAAGTAACTGGACCAGTACGAGACATGAGTATTGAAAAGAAAGTACTGAACTAAAATAAATAAATGAACTGGACTAGTACGAGACTGAAATAAATCATAAAGAAAATGGTTAGTAGTCCAATCACTTCATTCAGATGTGGTGTTTTGAAGGTCTGTCGCCTAGTTAGCAAGAGTTTGGGATGTGACCCATCCGACTTCAGCTTTGCAGATGTTTCTGAAGATGAACGTTCTGAGATCCGCGGCTTAGTTTGCATGAGGGCTGCTCGCGGCTTCTTCATGAGGGGGGCAGGCCCCTACGGGGTGCGCGAGTCAGGCTCGCAGCTTAGGTTGCATGAGGGCTGCTCACAGCTTCTTCGTGAGGGGGGGCAGTCCCTCACGGGGTGCGCGAGTCGGGCTAGCGGCTTAAGTTGCACGAGGGCTGCTCACGGCTTCTTCGTGAGGGGGCAGGCACCCACGGGGTGCACGAGTCAGGCTCGCGGCTTAGATTACGTGAGGGCTGCTCGCGGCTTTTTCGTGAGCGGGGCAGGCCCCCACGGGGTGCATGAGTCAGGCTCGCGGCTTAGGTTGCACGAGGGCTGCTCATGGCTTCTTCGTGAGTGGGAAAGGCCCCCACGGGGTGCGCGAGTCAGGCTCGCAGCTTAGATTGCATGAGGGCTGCTTGCGGCTTCTTCGTGAGGGGGGCAGGCCCCCACGGGGTGCGCGAGTCAGGCTCGCGGTTTAGATTGCACGAGGGTTGCTCGCGGCTTCTTCGTGAGGGGGGTAGGCCCCCACGGGGTGCGCGAGGTAGGATCACGGCTTGGTTGCATAAGGGCTGCTCGTGGCTTCTTCGTGAGGGGGGCAGGCCCTCACGGGGTGCACGAGTTAGGCTCACGGCTTAGGTTGCACGAGGGCTACTCGCAGCTTCTTCGTGAGCGGGGCAGGCCCCCACGAGGTTGCACGAGTCAGGCTTGCGGTTCAATTTGCACGAGGGCTGTTCGTGGCATCTTCATGAGTGGGGCAGGCCCCCACGGGGTTGCACGAGTCAGGCTGGCTGCTTAGTTTGCACGAGGGCTGCTCGAGACTTCTTCGTGAGGGGGGCATGCCCCCATGGGGTGCACGAGTCAGGCTCGCGGCTTAGTTTGTTGGAGAATGTAAGTACTCATCCGACCTCCAGATAATGTGGGTACTCAATCCGGTTGCAATCGCGAGGGGGGCAGGCCCTGACAATGACAAGCCGTAAGTTTGCAGTAACGACGGAGAATGCAAGTACTCAATCCGACCGTCGGAGAATGTAGGTACTCAATCCGGTTGCGCGACCTAGCCTTGCTGAACCACTTCTTAGTTAGGTATTAATAAAGCAAATAGCAAAAAAGATAGTTTTCGCAAGCCCGAGCTTGCGTTTTTTACAATAGCAGGTAAATAAATGAGCGGAAAAAGAGAAACGGCTCAAGGATGGAAGTGGTGGGAATGGTATTGGAAAACATCCAGGAGCGATTGTTGGAGTATTGCGGTGTAGTCAGAGTCAGTTTTGATGACAACGAACTGTACGTCATAGGATGTTTGTCGAGGTACTTCTTCAAGAGTGACCTAGAGAGTAATGGCGCCCATGACTGGTACCAGGACATTCCCCGAAACATGTGCGCTGGCTGATGCTAGATCGAGGTCGCTAGTGATTAGTTTGAGTTGAAGCAATGTTGATAAAAACAACACATTAACAGTAATCTCCCCGTCCACTAGAACTTGGTTCAACTCGGTGGATGGCTCGCCAATTCCGACGGTTGTACATCTCATGCTTTGACTAGGAGGCGGTCTACTTCTTGGTAGGAATTGATCAACCGCCCCCAGACCAGTCAGTCGCTGGATTTATTTCTTCAGCCGATTGCATCTATTGGTGTTGTAGCCTTGACCCTGAAGATACTCACAGTACTTTGACTCTACACGGACTGGGCCTGCACAAGGCCGGATGGTTATGAATTGCTTCAAAGATATTGCCTTGAGGGGCGTTGAGCACCGCGAATTGACGCAACTTTTGCCCTTTGCAGGTACTTGCGCGCTGATCATAGTTTCGCTTGTGCTCGGTGTACACATTGTCCTCTAGTTTTCTTTTATGGACTCTACCCGGACTTGGACTTTCAAGTGAGGACTTCCTAACCGTCATGAACCTTTTGATAAAAAGAGTTGCGAGTTCAATGTAGCTGCTTATCCTTTTCTCTTGTAGAGAATGAAACAAAGCTCGAGCCTTCCCTTTTAGTGTTGTCGGAAATGCCTGGACCATGTGTTGATCTGAAGGGTTGCGAGCGTGCATGATAGTTTCGAAGCACCTCACGTGTGCTAGTGGGTTGCCAGTTCCGCTGAAACTGTGGATTTCAGAGTCACCCTCCGGATCTGGCCCTGCCGAAGAGTCAAGTGAGTTGTAGTTGGGTAGATGTTCACCTAGTCCCAGCTTCGTGGTCGAGGCATTGAGACTCCTCTCATTTCCAAAGTTCTTTTCATAATGAGCATTGGCGAGGTGACGATCATGCATCTCTTGGAGTGGTGCTGCGGGCGTGGGGGTGCTACTTGTACTTGAGAATTCCTTCTCCATGTCGTTCTCCTTGTGCAAGCAATGTCTGGTTGAGATGGAGAGTTCTCCTGACAGCGGTAAATCAACTTGCTTGAACGGCCGCGGGACTCTTGGCCGGTGGAATGCCAGATCATCCTGAATTACGTACATCATGCTAGTGCGGGTGGTATTCGGGGGGGGGGGAGTATTCTTGAAGTGGATGTTTCCCCCCATTCCTCGGAGAGTCACGTCGACGATTGTTGCTGCGGTGCCAAGCCTGACTCCGCTCTTCCTGTCCTATGCGAGTTTGTTTTTCTCCTTGCGGGGCTCCTTGCGTCGGGCCATGATTAGGCAGAGGTAGGGGAATGACTGGTGCTGGTGGCAGAGGAGGAGCAGGGGGTGCTGCTAAATTTCTAAGTAGATTGAGCATTTCGGTATGCTACTCCTCCATCCGGCGAACACACCTCTCGAGGGTGTTAACAGATGCGAATGCAGTTTCTTCCTCCAATGGTAGGCTCATAATTGAGCGGGTACGTGCCAGTTCAGCGCGTCCACATGGTACGGACCCTTCAGCAGCGCGGACGCTTCTTTTCGCCATTGCAGTACAACTTGGAAGTGGCAAGGATGGTGATCTTGTTCTTTTGAAGGATGCTGGGAATCAGGTTCCCACAGACGGCGCCAAACTGTTACGGGCTAGCTTGACATCCCGGTCGGACCGGATTCAATTGGAGTGTCTTAGCTTGCGGAGCGGTCGAGCGCGCACACAGTCAGAGAGAAAGAAAGGTTGACTCGGGATGTGATGACGTGGAAAAACCCCTCAATTGGGTAAAAAACCATGTGACCGGATCTGTGCCAGTCAAAATCCACTAGCTGCTCGTGATTACAATGCGTTTTGAGAATCGAGGCGACATGCCGAAAGGTTGGCTGCGGGTCTGCGTCGGTGACTGCGTGCACCGGCTTGGAGCGCGCGTCATGAGGCCTTCGCCGGTGTCGGCTCCAGCCTGTGCCTGCAGCGGCAGGCCGGCATGGCGGCGGTCGGCCTGCGGTTGCGACCCGTTGGACCATGGCCAGGTCGGTTTCAATGGGAGAGCGGCGGGCTGGCCGGCGAGTGGCCGAGCAGCCTGGTCGGCGGGAGCTGCCTGGCCGACGGTGACCTGGCCGCAATCTGTCTGGCGGATGCGACAGCGACCTAGCCAGCGGTGGGCTGCGGGTTGGTCGGTGACTGGCCCGGCCGGCGGAGGCCTCGCCGGTGTCATGTGGAGCGGCGGCCGGCGGCGGCGGTCGGCCTGCGGTTACCCCCCAATGGGGGTGGTTTTCCTACATGGGAGAGGGAGTGGGCCCCACCCCCATGTTTCCCTCATCATGGGGAGTTCATTGGAGGTGGGGTTTGACTTTGTCAATCCCATGATCCCTCCCACTTTGGGTGGAGATCATGGGGGAATGTCCCTATAAATGGTGGTGTAACCCATCAATAATGATTTTACACACTCACTTATTTTGATAACCTACATGTATTTTTAATCTAACACTTGCATGATTGTGTAGTGTAATAACATAATAATTAAAATGCATAAATAGATTACATACACTACATTGCATTGCTTATTTTAATTATTTGTTTTTTTCATGCACTTATTCATTAGAAAAAAGTAGTTTAAAAATAATTAAATGATATTGTTTGCAAAATAAGTGAATTCGGAGTACTTGATCACAAGCCTAAAAAGCATATAATAAATGACAAGAAAAACTTCATCAAGCACTACTCACACTCCTGATAAATCTTAATGAGCATTGTAAGGTTGAGCACCTTGGAAAGAATTGTAAAGTGTCTTGTAGCAAAAAAAATATTCATCACTTCTCTTAGTACAGTGGATCACAAAAATTAAAAAAAAAAGTTAAAAAAAAGTGATCCCTCAAACACTACTTCACTCTCTGATAAGTCTTAATGAGCATTGTGTGTGCGAAACACCTTGGTAGTTGTACTTTTTATATCTGTGCTTTAAAATATTGTGGAAGTAATTTTATTTGTGTATGTTAATGTTGTATTATTTCATTATATATGTCATTCGTTTTAATTAATGCATTTGTATACTTTATCAAAACACATTTGTACAAATCATTATTCTATATAAATTTCTACTCATGAGAATTGGATCCTAATGCATATCTACACTATTTTCTACAAACGTTAGTAAATGCTTTATATTACAAAGCATGACCGCTACACAATGTTTATACTTCTTTGAAAACAAATTTTATTACATGGTAGTTTTGTATTTTTTTCTTGATATATTTTTTAAAATCATGCTTGTAATTTTATTTTAAAATCTCAATGAAATAGCATCTTTTGAATTAGAATTGAAAACATCTTCTTATTAGTCTTAAAACTCATTATCTTTTATATGCTTTTACTTTCAAAAAAAGATATTTATTCTTAAAAATGTTTATTATAATTTCTATTGTGATTACTACTTGTGCTTATTCATGACTATTTTTTAACAAGTGGTATCTTGAGAAAAGAATGTTTACTCTATTATTTTAGCTATGTTACTTACTACTTTATGTTTTATCATGATTATTTTTAATAAGTGGTCTTAACATGCTATATATTGCATTCATTTTATTTTCTACATAGAACACATTAATTTTTATTTCATAAACTCGTCTAATACCCTCTTTTGATACTATCAAAAGGGGAGAATAAATTGCATAAATCTAATTATCTAGGGGGAGTACATTAAAATTTTATAGGAAGCAACTATGTAGGGGAGTATCTATAGGAGGTACATACTTTATTCATTGCTCGATCATGACTAATCTTCTAATAAGTTGTCCATATTCAATCTTAAAAGGTATACACTCATCCCTGCCCACTTTTGCTAATAAAAAATGGGAGAAATAAATTAAGAAATATAGATAACGAGATATTTGTGCTTTAAAGCTATCACACTATATTTAGTGGGAGTGCAATATATAGAGAACACTTATGTAGGGGGAGCCTTCATATAGGAAGAGTATGCATTTGTGCTTTAAAGCTAACACGCTATAAACTTGTTATTCATGTATATCTTTTTTCGCACTTACCTATAAACACAAATGTTCTTAAACTCACTAATTCATCATATAGGTATTTGTTATCATCAAAAGGGGAAAATTGTTGGAGCGTGTGTTCCGCATCTCTTAGTTTGAGAATAACAAATATCGTGATATATTTGATCTAGTCTTTTGTGTGTTTAAAGTGTGCATGTTGTATATGTTGAACGAGGAGATAAGTCCTCAGTCATGGGCATGATCCAAGGGTGTGTACAATTTAGCAAAAACAAAAGGACGAGTTTTGTGTGCTAAACTTCAAACGACCATAACTTTCAATCTGGGAAGAGTTATGAAACATGGCACCCTATTCCGGAATAAGAACAAAGTCATCTACAATCTGAAAAGTTTCAAATGGAAAAATTGAAGAGGGGCTATCGCTGGCGATAGCAAATATCACCCGACGATAGGGAAAATGACGACGGTCATGTCACGCACGATCGCCATGGTACACACTACTCGGTACTATCACCCGGCGATACTGGCAACCACCCCGCGATATCCCCACGACCTAAACACATCATATAAGACCCCCCCCCCCCGACCTTTTCCCGGGTCAGGCCGGAGGGGATCTTACTTGCCCAAGTCGTCCATCCAGTGCTCTTTAATGGGCATCGGCCCATACTATTAAGCACTAGCTGGCCGCCTTGCTCGGCATGAACCACAACATACACATCACATCACAGAGTAAGCGGAAGCACTAACAGGATGCCACAACATATATATATATATATATATATATATATATATATATATATATATATATATATATATATATATATATATATATATATATATATATACATCATCTCCTTAAGAAGAATAAAAAGGATGTAGCCACTATTTGTACATAAGGCTCGTAGGCTATATAGGAACATCTACTCCAAACCCTCACACTCTCAATCTAGCTTCCTAGCACTTACATCTCGAAACTGTAGAGATGACCGGGGTGCCTCTGCTCGCGTAGTCCTATCAGCTGGCGTATCGTTTCGTGGTAGCTGGTTCTCATGGTGCTCCTTCTCCTATGAATGGTTAATAAAATAATCGTTAGTCAAAGAGCTAAGTGGAAACAAATATCCTCCTCGGATCCATATCCTAGAGATGAGTTTATGCACCTAAAGTAGATAGCTGAAGCAAGAAAGAGTTAGTACAGCATTTCTTATATAAACTAGGAGACACCATACAACGAGGTATGTCATAGTATAACAGAAAATAATGGCAGAGATATACATCAGTTATAATTAAAGCTCCACAAGCACATCAGGTATTCACAATCTGTGCTCGCACCGCAGGCATTCAAGTTGCTCACGCACCGCAGGCATTCATAGCCGCGCAAATACCACAGGCATTCACAGCCGCGCAAACACCGCATACATTCATAACAGCGCAAACACTGCAAGCATTCACAGCCTCGCAAACACCGCATGCATTCACAGCCGTGCAAACACCGCGGGTGTAATACCTCCCCTGTAATGACCGTATAATATGGGTCCGGTCGGGGCCCGACAACATACGGACGTCACAGCTTCAGTATTATAAGATGATATAACTACTCAAACTCAAAACTCATAACACAACACAGCGGAAACAACAAGCAGACTAGAAGTTATCCACGCCTACAAGAGTAACAAGATGGACTTATGGCCTTAAACCAGAGTGAGTCTAAACTCGAATAATACATCAGTCACAAAAGTGCATAAGCACACCTAGTCTACCTCGGCATGCAAGCCGGTCAACATGGGCATCAAACATGCAATGTCATAAAAAGTAGAGCTACAGCAAAAATGTATCACTTCATGAGGCTTAGGCCTTGCTGGTCGGCGAGCTAGCTCCTGCTTGCGATCCTTGCCCTGTAAAAATTATTAGTAACGTGGGTCAGCAAAGGCTGACCTCAAACTGTGTAATCAACACATCTCCTCCCGGCCGCCCCTAACGGACCCCGGGGAACCCTCCAACCTGCAAGTCAGCACTTCGTATGCAATATATATGTATAAACAAGTAATGCACTAAGAATAGGCTTGGATGTCTCACACAACATACATGTTCTCTATTGTTGAGCATAAAATAAAAGGGGCCTACATATACAGCATGAATGCAACACCCGGACTTCACCCAAGGCACCCTATTGCGTATGCATCTAGCACAACATCACATCATTTGGGTACTCATCATTTCCCCATTGGAATAAAGCCGCAAACAAAGGGGAACCACCATCCCCCAATGGCATACAAGCTGCCACACGGAACTCTTGACAAGGCCCCACCCGCTCACGGTCGTATACCCGGGCTTGCCAGCAAACTCTGACCTATCATGTTAGGATTTCGTCCAACACACTGACCGATTCTAAGAACCCTTGTTGGACCCCACCCGCTCATGGCCTCATTGCCCGGGCTTGCCCCATGCTCGGCGTTCTCGTCAGTCTCACAAGAGGGGACTAGTCTCGCCGGGACACTTTCCACACATGACTTGCACGTCACGGGATAGCCAGCCGACCACGAAGACACAACCATGCCTTGGCACATCACAATCCAAGACAAATCTACCATAAACCCTCATTCGTACTGCAGCTTTCCCGTACACCAAGGAAACCATCTACCACCCATGCGGAGCTAACCTTGTCCACCAGGGAAACCATCTACCGCCAATGAGGAGCTAACCTTGTCCGGTACCGGCCACACGTACTCACGCAAGATAAAGGGAAAAGTACCACAAACACCACACATCACAAACGGCCTCTTGCCGCAACATATACCTAAGAATCCTTAAACCTCGTATGCAACATCACCGAGTCGGACTAAAGGTCGCGACTACGGCTTCACCCACCATGCCTAATCCACTAATGAAGCGGATCTCTAATGCAAAAACATGTCGGGGACGGACTCAATCGACCCGGAGGTTCCTCTTGAACCTTGGCGACTCAAACCCCTCTCATTTGAGAGTTTGGTGCCCAAAAACTAGAAAAGAAGAGATGCTAAAACATGCATACTAAAACCAAGAGGAGAAGTGTCGTTACCCTCCGATTCCTCTTCCTAGCCATGGAAAAATAGCCGAATAAAAAGCACCGAAATCTCTTCTTCCTTCTTCGCTCTCCCTTCTCTCTAGATCTCAGACAGAGAACCAGCGGCAGAAAAATAAGGGTGTTGAAACCCTATACACAGGTATATCCCAATCGGAATAACCACCAGCCGTTGATTCCCACAAAAGGGAAATGCACGGCTACAATCCAGGTCTGACCTGGACAAAAGGGGCTGAAAACCGCACAGTTCACCAAACCGGAGCAGGACACATCCGCGACCAATCAATTGTGTCGGGACATTTAGTCAAGATCCCGCCAAACAAAACCCCTATGTCGACACTCCGCGTCGGCAGTCAAACACGCCACAACCGCCCCGCGCTCGATGATCGTCGAGCCAAGATTGTCGAATGCTTCCAAATCGTCGAACGGAGACTTTGGCAAAATCATCGAACGCAGGGAAATCGTCGAACGCTCATCCCTGGAAAAATCGTCGAACACAGGGAAATCGTCGAACGCAGATCCCTGGCAAAATCGTCGAACGCAGGAAATCGTCGAACGCAGATCCCTGGCAAAATCGTCGAACGCAGGGAAATCGTCGAACGCAGATCCCTGGGAAATCATCGAACGGCCCTGACACGCCCTGGGACATGCCCGTAAACCAGGTCGTGTACCCCTACCCGTGTCGACACCTCCCTTGTGTCGACACAACTGTGTCGACATAACTGTGTCAACACCACCATGTCGACACCTCTGTGTTGACACCACCTCTGTGTCAACACAACTGTGTCGACACCTCTGTGTCGACACCACCATGTCGACACTTCTGTGTCGACACTCGAGAGAACACTCCTGCGACACGGGCTCCGACACGGGCGTGTCCCCCACAAGTCGACGAATTGAGCGACAAAAAAAATGTCGACTTCCCAGGCTCTTGACGAACCCGGTTCGACACGGCCATGGACACGCCCGTGTCCTTGGCCGTGTGACCCTCACCGAGCCCCAAAATGGCTCGCGACACTGCTCGTCCTTCTTTCAAATTTTGGGGCGTTACAAGTCTCTCCCCCTTAAAAGAATTTCGTCACGAAATTACAAGCAAAAAGGGAACAAAAGCTTAAATGGTACCTGAACGGAAAAATTCTGCATACTCCTCCAGCATAGTTTGCTCTCGCTCCCAAGAGAGCTCCTTACGACCACAGTTGTCCCATCGGACTTTCACGAGTTTGACCTCTTTATTCCGCAACTGCCGAATCTCCGAATCCTCTATAGCAATTGGATAGACCCGCGCCCTCAAGTCTTCCTCTATCGGCACTGATGCCGGCTCGATCACCACACTAGCCTCCACCAAGGCTTTCCTCAAGACGGAGACATGGAAGACGTCGTGCAATCCACTTAGCTCCGCAGACAACGCCAACCGATAGGCTGCTTCTCCCACCTGTTCAACAACTTCAAAAGGTCCCAAAAACCTTGGACTCAACTTCTTGAGTCGGTGAATCCGTGAGATGCCTTTGAACGGCTTGATCTTCAAATAGACTCAATCACCTACCGCAAACTCCAACTTCCTGTGACGAGCATTAAAGTATTTTTCTTGTCGGTCTTGCGCCACCTTCATACGCTCTTAAATGGTCCGTACCAACTCACAAGCGTCAACTACCACCTCCTTTCCAAAAATTTTGGTGTCTCCCGCCTCTGTCCAAGACATCGGTGTTCGACACCGTCTCCCACACAAAGCTTCGTATGGCGCCATTTTTATACTTGCTTGATAACTGTTATTGTACGCGAACTCCACCATGAAGAGGTGTTCCTCCCACTTCTTGTTGAAGTCAAGAATGCACATTCTCTGCATATCCTCCATAGTACGGTTCGTTCTTTCGGTTTGCCCGTCAGTTTGAGGATGGAACGTTGTACTGGACTTTAGCTTCATGCCCAAACTCTTCTGAACCAACCTCCAGTCCTTGGACGTGAAACGCCCGTCACGATCGCTGACTATACTTCTAGGTACCCCATACAGTCTCACAATATTGCGAACATACAACTCCACCAGCTTCTCTACGCTGTCCTCCTTCCGATTTAATATGAAGTGAGCCACTTTGGTTAAGCGATCCACGATCACCCAAATAGCATCATTGCTCTGCTGCGATCTAGGCAAACCATGTACAAAATCCATGGAGATGTCATCAAATTTCCACTCAGGGATTGGAAGAGGCTTCAGGAACCCGCCCGGCTTCTGACACTCGGCCTTCACCAAGGCACAAGTTTGGCAACGATTCACATACAAAGCTACGTCCCGCTTCAGCCCCGGCCACCAAAAGGATTTCTTCATATCCAAGTACATCTTTGTACTGCCCGGGTGAATGAAGTACTTTGTGAAGTGAGCCTCAAACATCAACTCCTCATGGAGCTTGCCGAACTACGGTACACAAATCCTCCCGTCCTTCCTCAAAATCTCATCAATCATCTCCCAGGCGCTGCTCTCGCCCTCTTGAGCCTCCACCACGAACGGTTGTAACTCCACATCCAAACGGATCGCTTCCCGAATACGATCGGACAAGTCATTCTGGATTTCGATCCAGTTCAACTAAGCCACGCTGGACTCGCCTCTCGCCACACATTCCAAACCAAGGGACTCCCATTCCCGTACCAACCGCTCATCATGAGCTTTGATCCAATTCCCTTGCCCCGAGTACTTCCTACTCAAGGCATCCGCCACCACATTAGCTTTACCTGGCGTATACTGAATCGCCATCTCATAGTCTCCAAGGAACTCAACCCACCTGCGTTGCCGCATGTTCAAGTCCTTTTGATCCAAGAGATACTTCAGGATTTTATGATCCATGAAGATCTCCACCTTTGCACCATAAACATAACGTCGCCATATTTTCATAGCAAAAATTACCGCCGCCAACTCCAAGTCATGGACGGGGTAATTCCTCCCATGAAGCTTCAGCTGCCTAGACCCAAAAGTTATCACCTTGCCATGTTGCACCAAAACGCAACCCAAACCGCATCCCGATGTGTCACTGAAGATCCGAAATCCCTCGGTCCTTTGCGGTATACTTAGGATTGGAGCCATCATCAGTCTCTCCTTCAGTGCCTCAAATGATTGACTGCACTCTTGAGTCCACACAAACTTATGATCTTTACGAGTGAGTGAGGTGAGGGGTAGAGCTATCCGCGAAAAATTCTCCACGAATATCCTATAGTACCCGGCTAGTGCAAGAAAACTTCGGACTTCCGCCACGGTCCTCAAAACCGGCCAATCTCTGATGGCTTCCACTTTTGTTGGATCCACTGCCACCCCATCCCCACTAATCACGTGGACCAAAAATGTCACCTTCGCTAACCAGAACTCGCACTTTGAGAACTTTGCATACAGCTGATTCTCTCTCAACACCTGCAAGACCACTCGCAAGTGGGTCTCATGCTCCACTTCCGATTTGGAAAACACCAAGATGTCATCAATGAAGACAACCACAAAAGAATCCAAGTATTCCCGAAATACTCGATTCATAAGATCCATGAACACAGATGGCGCGTTCGTCAGCCCGAACGGCATCACCGTAAACTCAAAGTGTCCATACCTCGTACCAAATGCAGTCTTGGGTATGTCCTCGTCCCAAATTCGCAATTGGTAGTATCCCGACTTCAAGTCCAATTTTGAATACACCACCAACCCCACCAACTGGTCAAACAAGTCGTCTATCCGAGGAATCAGATACTTATTCTTGACGGTCAATTTATTCAGCTCTCGGTAGTCTATGCACAGTCGCATACTGTCGTCTTTCTTCTCTTCTAGCGTCTCTGCCGCCCTCAAAATCTCTTGAATCCGAGCCCACCAATCCTCTGCATCAGTTGGAGTACCAACTCCCTTGAATGACGGGTGTTGGAAGCTCAGAAAGTACTTCATCTGTCGGTCCCCATGCCCGACCACCACTCTTTCTGCCAAAGGCTCTACTCGCCTGGCTTATCCGCCTGGAAAGGCCGTCGCCGTATCTGGTGTAGCAGGGGTTGCTACCTGAGCTGTCGCTGCAGCTTGAGCTGCCACCATTGCTTCTGCAAGCATGCGATAGAAATCGGCCGGTTTTACACCCGTGCCAAAAAGACCCGGAGCAGTGACACTGCTCGCCAAAAGCTCTTCTCTTGCTCTCGACGTACCCGCCTCGTTGCTTGCACTCTTCAAGAAAGCAAGAAACAATGAATCAGTCTCAAATCACAAGACTCAAACATAAGGACACTCATGGTCCCGCGTTACTCTTATGTGGATAACTTCTCTACACACTGACCTTGAATCGAAACCTCGCTTTGATACCAAATTGTAACACCTCCCCTGTAATGACCGCATAATATGGGTCCAGCCGGGGCCCCACAACATACGAACGCCACAGCTTCAGTATTATAAGATGATATAACTACCTAAACTCAAAACTCATAACACAACACAACGGAAACAATAAGCAGACTAGAAGTTATCCACGCCTACAAGAGTAACAAGATGGCCTTATGGCCTTACAACTAGAGTCAGTCTAAACTCGAATAATACATCAGTCACAAAAGTGCATAAGCACACCTAGTCTACCTCGGCATGCAAGCCGGTCAACATGGGCATCAAACATGCAATGTCATAAAAAATAGAGCTACATCAAAAAGGTATCACTTCATGAGGCTTAGGCCTTTCTGGCCGGCGAGCTAGCTCCTGCTTGCGATCCTTGCCCTGTAAAAATTATTAGTAACGTGGGTCAGTAAACGCTGACCTAAAACTGTGTAACCAACACATCTCCTCCCGGCCGCCCCTAACAGACCCCGGGGAACCCTCCAACCTTCAAGTCAGCACTTCGTATGCAATATATATGTATAAACAAGTAATGCACTAAGAACAGGCTTGGATGTCTCACACAACATACATGTTCTCTATTGTTGAGCATAAAATAAAAGGGTCCTGCTTATGCAGCATGAATGCAACACCCGGGCTTCACCAAAGGCACCCTATTGCGTATGCATCTAGCACAACATCACATCATTTGGGTACTCATCATTTCCCGATTGGCATAAAGCCACAAATAAAGGGGAACCACAATCCCCCAACGGCATACAAGCCGCCACACGGAACTCTTGCCAAGGCCCCACCCGCTCACGGTCGTAGACCCGGGCTTGCCGGCAAACTCTGACCTCTCATGTCAGGATTCCGTCCAACACACTGATCGATTCTAAGGACCCTTGCTGGACCCCACCCGCTCATGGCCTCATTGCCCGGGCTTTCCACATGCTCGACGTTCTCGTCAGTCTCACAAAAGGGGACTAGTCTCGACAGGATATTTTCCACACAGACTTGCACGTCACAGGATAGCCAGCCGACCATGGAGACACAACCACGCCTTGGCATATCACAATCCAAGACAAATCTATCCTAAACCCTCATTCGTACTGCAGTGTTCCCGTGCACCAAGGAAACCATCTACCACCCATGCGGAGCTAACCTTGTCCACCAAGGAAACCACCTACCGCCAATGAGGAGCTAACCTTGTCCGGTACCATCCACACGTACTCACGCAAGATAAAGGGAAAAGTACCACAAACACCACACATCACAAACGGCCTCTTGCCACAACGGATCCCTACGAATCCTTAAACCTCGTATGCAACATCACCGAGTCGGACTAACGGTCGCGACTACGGCTTCACCCACCATGCCTAATCCACTAACGAAGCGGATCTCTAATGCAAAAACATATCGGGGATGGACTCAATCGACCCGGAGGTTCCTCTTGAACCTTGGTGACCCAAACCCCTCTCATTTGAGAGTTTGGTGCCCAAAAACTAGAAAAGAAGAGATGCTAAAACATGCATCATAAAACCAAGAGGAGAAGTGTCATTACCCTCTGATTCCTCTTCCTAGCCATGGAAAAATAGCCGGATGAAAAGCACCGAAATCTCTTCTTCCTCCTTCGCTGTCCCTTCACTCTAGATCTCATACAAAGAACCAGCGGCAGAAAAATAAGCGTGTTGAAACCCTATACACAGGTATATCCCAATCGGATTAACCACCAGCCATTGATTCCCACAAAATGGAAATGCACGGCTACGATCCAGGTCTGACCTAGACAAAAGGGGCTGAACACCGCACAGTACACCAAATCGGAGCAGAACACGTCCGCGACCAATCAATTGTGTCGGGACATTTAGTCAAGATCCCGCCAAAAAACCCCCTATGACGACACTCTGCGTCGGCAGTCAAACACGCCACAACCGCCCCGCGCTCGACGATCGTCGTGCCAAGATCGTCGAACGCTGCCAAATCGTCGAACAGAGACTTTGGCAAAATCGTCGGACGCAGGGAAATCATCAAACGCAGATCCCTGGCAAAATCATCGAATGCAGGGAAATCGTCGAACGCTGATCCTTGGCAAAATCATCGAACGCAGGAAATCGTCGAACGCAGATCCCTGGCAAAATCGTCGAACGCAGGGAAATCGTCGAACGCAGATCCCTGGGGAAATCATCGAATGGCCCGGACATGCCCTAGGACACGCTCGTGACCCAGGCCGTGTACCCATACCCGTGTCGACACCTCCTCGGTGTCGACACAACTGTGTCGACATAACTGTGTCGACACCACCGTGTCGACACCTCTATGTCGACACCACCTCTGTGTCGACACAACTGTGTCGACACCTCTGTGTCGACACCACCATGTCGACACTCGAGAGAACACGCCTGCGACACGGGCTCTGATACGGGCATGTCGAAGGGCGTGTCCCCCACAAGTCGACAAATTGAGCTACAAAAAAATGTCGACTTCCCAGGCTCTTGACGAACCCGGTTCGACACGGCCATGGACACGCCCGTGTCCTTGGCCGCGTGACGCTCACCGAGCCCCAAAATGGCTCTCGACGCTGCTCGTCCTTTTTTCAAAATTTGGGGCGTTACAGCAGGCATTCACAGCCGCACAAACACCGTCGACATTCACAGTTGTGCAAACACCGCAGACATTCATAGTCGTGCAAACATCCTATGTTGACATATTATGGATCGCTTCTTTTCAAGCAGGGTAGCGAGCCCTGCGGGCCTCACTGATGTGGTCGTCGGTGACAGTGGTCAGTCCTGCCACTTCTGGGGGTGGTCGTACTGCACAGCCAAGGCCCCAACGTACAACCCCTGTACTTTTTGATGTAGGCGACATCCGACAATTCAACATTTTGGCCGACAAGTAGAGAAAACCTAACAGGGAAAACATAACCGCCGATCACCCGTGGTACCCATCTCCCTGTCACCTTGAGTCGTCAAACTTCCCGCATCGGTACGATCGGTCTGTGGAAGTGACTGGCCCTCCACAAATTACCGCAAGTAATTTACAAGCAAACAAGTAAAAATAATTTTGTTAGTATGCACCAGGTCTATAGCGGCTTGCCCTGTTATGCTTTAAATAACTCAGGAAAACGACACTTGACTCGACTTTTGACAAGAAGCATATGAGCACTTTATTTGGGGTTAATCTAGGGGAAACACCTCAACTCCTGGTATCCCCAACTAAAGATCAACCTGTCAAATAATTGTCAGTTAGAGTAGGACTCGTACTTTAAATAGTAAATTGTAGAAACAAAAATGTGCTAATAGAAGCTGCTGATAGTATAAACTGTAGAATTTAAATGATGTAATGAAATAAGATCAATATGAAACTAGAGTGGTACTGAAGTGAAAATAAGTACTGAAAGTAACTGGACCAGTACGAGACATGAGTATTGAAAAGAAAGTACTAAACTAAAATAAATAAATGAACTGGACTAGTACGAGACTGAAATAAATCATAAAGAAAATGGTTAGTAGTCCAATCACTTCATTCAGGAGGCTTCAATTTCATCTACATTCATAGAAGGCAAGTTCAGTTCCATCTCCATTCTCTGGAGACATGTTCAGTTCTATTTCAGTTTTTAGGAGGCTCCTTCGATTCCATTTCAATATTTCGAAGGCTTCTTGGGGTTTCCCCCAATATTAAGATCTAATAATGATTTAGTTGTCTTTTTAATTCATGGCTTAATCGGCTCAGGAGCTTGTTTAAGAGTTACATCTTTATTATTCGTCGACAATAACAATTCAAGTACTCGTACTTTCATCTTCCGAGCTTACATGAATTTCCCGAGAGTCTTTTTAAAATGAGGCGCTCGACGGTTCTGCTAAACCTTGGCATACTCAGAGCTTGGTCACTTGTCTTGATTACTCCATTTAATTTACAAAGACGGTCGCACGCTTAGATTTACATTTTCAAGAAAATTGATCGTATCAATTTCCGAGAGCGACCCTAGGCTCCAAGAAATTGGGAAAAATTCAATTTTTATCCTAAAGTTTTCAAATTTTGATACAATATTTAAGAGGGCCTAAAAAGGGCCTAGTAATTTTTCCAAAAAGTTTCGACCAATTTTTGACCAAATAAAAATTATTTAGACTTTTAAAATTACTAAAACTACTCCAACAATTCTCAAAATTTTTGTGGAGGAAGGCCTTATTAAGGGAAACAATTTTTATGTTCAACACTTTTCCCTAGGAGTTTAGATTTTTTCTGAAAAATCTACAAAATTTTGTTAGGAGAATGTTCTGCATATAGCCAAATCAAACTAAATCCTGCGGCCAGGAATGCGTTAGATGGATGAAAAGCCAAACCTTTCCCCACAGCAGAATGGCCACGAATCCGCCGTGGCGGGGCGTTGATGTTGAGATGGTGGCGGTAATCTATATAATCTCTGCTATCCAATCTCATCAACGAGATCAGATGGCGGCTTCTCCTCCCTGGCGACGGAGAGGGTGGTGGCCTCTACCACCGGCGGCCAAGCGCTGCTGGATGTCGACGCCGCTCCCGACCAACTGTTCGAGCCGGCGACCTCCTGGGCGGTGGTCCGGTGGCCTGCCGCCGTCGACCACTACCGGAATTTTTAAAATCGAGATCAGGGTGACGGGTTGCTCTGCTCCCAGCAACATCGCGCTACCCCGCCTCTCAGGTGATTTTTCGGCATGAAACCACCCCCAGTTGACGTGCAGGCGGTTGGGTTCTTCTCCGGCGGTGGTCTGGCGGCCTGGCGCCGTCGGCCGCCTCCGTAGAAAATAAACAGAGCTTTAGCACTGTTTTTCTGGTGCCACCAGAGTGGCGGTTTCCGGCGACACCTTGGCCCTCTGCAGTCGGGGAAATTTATCCCCGGTGGTGTAGCACTTTCCCAACGCCACTACTGGGACTGGGCATGGCTCACCACCTGCGGACACCACTCGACCTGGAGCTTGGCTCGGTTTGTGCCGGCGGCGCTCCGGCCGCCGAGAGGCCCATGCAGATCATTGAAAAAGTAGGGAAAGAGGAGGGAGAAGCTTTCCACCTAGGCTGGAGGAGCTTGGGAAGGCCTTGGTCGAGCCTCCATTAAAGGTGGTGGAGGAAAGAGGTGGCGGTTTTCTGTATCCGGGTTTTCGGGCAACCCAGGGTTCCGGCAATGGTGTTTAGGCTTGTGTAAGATGAGTGAAGAGGAGAGCAGGAGGGCATGGTATTTTATAGGCTTGGGGAGGGTAGCCACCCCTCCCCTCCCCGATGTGGGATTAATCAAATGGGAGGAGGAGCTCCTCTCCTCCTCCTCCACTTGCTCAGGCAAGGTGGAACCATCATAGGGGTGTATTTTACCTAGGTGCCAGCCATCCAAGGGGGGAAAGGTTTGGTGGGCTTGGGCCTTGGTTTTTAAGAAGGAAGAGAGAAGGTGGTGTTAGGCTTTGCCAAGGGCCCACCTACCATGCCCTTACTGGTTTGGTTGGCCCAAGAGGTGAGGAATACTAAGCCCCAACTAGAAATGAAGAGGAAGTGCCCACCTCTGTGAGAAAATTTTTCGAAAATGGATTTTTAGGGGGTTTGACCAAAGTCAACCATAGCGTGGGCCCCCCATGCTGGTTAAAGTCAAGGTAGATCCAAGTCATCGGGAGTCGGGTCAAAGTTGGGGTGTTGTGTCACAATTTGTGTGCGCATGCTTTTCGGTACATGATAACACTCGGATTGACCACAGATTGACCACTTGTCCTTGAAATTGACCGGGACGAACCCAGTTGACTTCATATTGACCATATGAGTCTAATGTCACTGACTGGGGTCGAATTTGAGTTCGTTTGTTAAATATTCAAAATCCGCGCATCGCGGCGCGCTAAAACGATCAAAACACTCATATTTGTCATTAGACTTCGAATTACGACGCAACGAGTTCCAATGCGTTTGTATCGACTATACGAAGCCATAGGAACTGATATAACTTAAATCAGAGTTCTTCTAGGTCATTATCCAGAAATCTTGTTTTTGCGATGTTCTACGAGAAATGATCATATCCACCATATGACCTCAGAATTCAACAGAACGAGCTCCAACACACTCGTAATGTCTATACGAGGCCACAGGAACTGACAGAACTCAAATCGGAGTTTTCTAGCACTATATCCTTGTGTGGGGTAACCTCCTACCTTGGTATGGACCACGAGTAGATGTTCGGATCAATTTTATTGGGCCCATTAGGATTCTGGTGGTCCAATAAAAGTCTGGATGTTACAATCCAATAAAAATAAATGGATTTTCATCCCCGAAAACTTGCTTAAGTTAGGGGGAGAAAGTAACATACCTGGGGAAAATGCTCTGGGTGATTTTCTCGTACGAGTGTTTCAGGTTCCCATATATACTCATCTACTCCGTAATTTGACCATAATATGTTGACCATCAGAATGGTCTTATTGCGCAGATTTTTCACTTTAAAATCTACTATTCTAACTAATTCAAGCCGAACGGATCTATCTGACTATAACTGTACTGACGGTATAGGGAGATGTTATTCTAGTTGACGGAGGACTCGCCTCAAGGATGAGATATGGAATACGTCATGGCGATTTTCCAACTCTGGGAGCAGGGCTAATCGATAGGCAATGGGCCAACACGCTTTATCACCTGATAGAGGCCCAAATAGCGGGTGTCTAATTTCTTTTACTTCCTCAACAGGGAGATACCATGCATGAGCTTAATTTTCAAAAACACCATTTCTCCCAAACTAAACTCCACCGGTCGGTGACGAGCATCATAATATTTGGCTTGGCGGCTCTGTGCTTCCCGCATTCATTCCTGGATTAGTCGTATCACTGCTGTAGTATCATCAATATAAGCCACTCCTAAGGCTTCTAGGTCCTCATCTTGAGCCCAAGTCAACGGAGTCTGACAACGCCTACCAAACAATGTCTCGTATGGTGCCATTTTAATGTTGTCTTGATAGCTATTATTATAAGAAAACTCTACTAAAGGTTATAGTTGTTCCCATGGTTCATTGTGCTCTACTATGCAAAGACAAAGTAGATCCTCCATTGTCAGGTTTGTCCTTTCTGCTTGTCCATCTGTCTGTGGATGGAAGGCTGTGTTAAAGGCCAACTTGGTCCCCAAGTACGCTTGCACCCACCTCCACTCCTTGGATGTGATAAGTCCATCACGATCTAACACAATGTACTTTAGCACTCCGTGGAACCAAACCACTTGCTCTATGAACAATCTGACGAGAATATCAACTCCATCACCCTGTCGATTCGGGATGAACCGCGCTACTTTGGTAAGTCGATCCATGACAACCCATATCGAGTCATTTCCAGTACGAGATTGAGGTAAGCCATGGACAAAATCCATGGAAATATCTTCAAATTTCCACTCTGGTATCGGTAGGGGCTACAGCAGACCTCCTGGGTTGCGTCATTCAGCTTTAACCTTCTGATAAGTCTGGCACCGGGCCATGAAGTTGGTGACGTATTTTTTCATTTTGGGCCAGTAAATGGTCCTACGCATATCAATATACATCTTAACTACACCATGGTTAATGGAATACCTTGACCGGTTCGCTTCTCGTAGGATCTCCTTTTGGATTCCTTCGGTAGAGGGAATAATTTTGTGGTGCTTGAACTGCAAGATTCCATCGTGCAGGTTGAACTCCTCTTGTGCTCCATTTTGTAGGGACTGGATGATCAGAACTACTTCTGGATCGACCTTCTGGGCCTCTCGTATTTGATCCTGGATGTCGCACTGTATCTCCATCCAGTATAACTTAGATTGGTACTCTTCTGGTTCTCTACAAGAAACAAGAGTAATCTCCAAATCTAACAAAGACCGAAACGATTTTGTGGAATCTGCTCCATCCAGATCCCGACTATCAAGGGATGGCAGCTCAATGCGTCAACAACTCTATTAGCCTTCGTGGGGTGATATTGGAGAGCGAAATCATAATCACATAGAAATTCCAACCATCGGCGATGTCGATGGTTCAAATCCTTTTGAGTAAAGATGTATTTGAGACTCTAATGGTTGAAGAAGATCTCGCATCTTACTCCATACGAGTAGTGTCTCCAAATCTTAAGGTCGAAAATGACGGCGCCCAACTCCAGATTGTGGGTTGCGTAGTTCAGCTCGTGTGGATTTAGCTGGCGAGATGCGTAAGACACTACCTTACCATGCTGCATCCGAACAGCTCTTAATCCTTTCAGGATGCATCTGTATAAATTTGGAATCCTTCGGTTCCTGAAGGAATCGTAAGGAACGAGGCAGAAGTTAGTCATTTCTTCAATTCGACGAACGCAATCTCGCATTCTGGCGTCCAACGAAACGTAACATCCTTCCTTGTAAGGGCGGTGAGAGGTAATGCAATCTTAGAGAAACCTTCCACGAATTTCCTATAATATCTGGCAAGACCCAGGAAACTTCGTATATCTGTCGTTATTTTAAGCTGTGACCAGCTTTGAACTGCCTGGATCTTGGCCTGATCTACTGCTACCGCATTTTTGTTGATGGTGTGGCCTGATCTACCACATTTTTGTAAGGACGGTGAGAAAATTGTCGACCTCTCGACACAGCGGGACACACCCGTGTCATAGGCCATGTCCCCCTTGCTTGCCACTCGACGATCATCAACCACAATTCGTCGACCAGAGGGGACACACCCTAGGTCACGCCCCCTGTCACACCCGTGTCACAGGGCGTGACCTCCCGAAAACTTTATCGACCGAATTTCGTCGACCACGCGCCCATCTGCTCAACCCGAAGTGCCCTGGGACACGCCCGTGTCCCAGGCCCTGTCACCCAATATTTTCTCATTTCTGAAATTTGGGCTGTTACAACCCTCCCCTCTTTCAAGAAATTTCATCCACGAAATTGCACAGAGGAAGGAAAACAGCAACCATACTGTTATGACATCAAAATAATATGTTACAACAACCTTTGTACTGTACAACCTCCACATATGCACATTAATCCACAGTTTCAGCTAGTGATCTCTAGCCACAAACATTCCATATACCCTCAAACAACATATACATATATCATAATCGATCGATCACTTCACTTTCACCAAGTGTGCACCAACATTTCAACATGTAACATGACATATAACATATATGCACACAACCATCGCATTAGTCATTGCCTTATATACAACATTATTCACATCACCAAAGTGATACAAGTCATTGTTCTTACTTCCACTCAGCCTCCCAATTTTGCATTTCTCGTGTAAGAGCCAAATTAAACACTCGAGCCTGAATTTAACCAATTGAGCTTTGCGGCTCTTGTACTTCCAAATTATGCAATCGAGGTTGCGTCCGGGATGCAGATGACTCGGCCACTGCTTTATCCTTTTCTTCATAAGACACACCTATCTTTTTCTCACACCCTGAAGGGGCATTCCAACAAAATTTAGCAATATGTCCTTGCTGCCCGCAGTTATAACAGATACGTGTATCAACACGTCCTTGCCCATAAGTTTCCCCCGAAGAAACAGTCGATGGAGCTGATTCAGCAGGTCTAAACCTTTTCTTCTCTCGTCATCTAAACTCCGACTACTCCGCCTGTGGCACTTTAAACTCTGGCTTTTCCACTGCCAGTCTCTTCTTCTCTTATACCCGCTTCAAATCCTTTTCCAATGCATGGGATGTATCTACCAACGATTGGAATCCTTAGTTCACTGAACTCGGGAGGACCAACCTCAACTCATCCTGCAGTCCCTCATAAAAGCGATTGGTCTTTCGCGCTTCCTCCGTGAAGGTAGACCCCGCATATCTCCCCAGTCTGGTAAACTCATGCAAGTACGTATCAATATCAGCCTCACCCTACACCAGGCATTGAAACTCATTCACCATCGCAATCCGCTGCGACACTGGCAAATACTTAGCGAGAAACAATCTGGAGAATTCCTCAATTAAAACCTCTGCTAAACCTCGACCTGCCAAGTGATGTACCTCCATCTCATCCCACCACAGTCGCGCATCACCTTCCAGTAGAAAAGTGGCTAGAGTCACTTTCTCCTCCTCTGCAGTCCTGATTGCAGTCAGGATCCTCTTTACTCGAGCCAACCAATCTTCCGCCTGCATTGGGGAAATCGCCCCACCAAACGTAGGTGGATGAAACTCCATAAAGCTTTTTAATGACTCATTCGTTGCTTGCTGCTCCACCACAACTGCCGCGCGCTCTTGCCTTGCACCAGGCCGTACTAGCACCCCTGCATGTCTTGCCTGCCCAGTCGGCTGTGCCCGTAACACCGCTAGCACTGTTTCCGTCACCACCCGTATAGTCTCCGCCGAAGGAGGCGTAGGCGCTTCAACGGGTGTTGCACTCTCATCAGATCGTTGGGGCTCCGACTGCCCAGCACCACTCGTTGTCACCTAGCAATGTACAAAACACCATTAAGCAGATATGTCATAATGGTAATTATACATTGACTACACACTCACGCACTTTACGTGCATGACATACATTCCTAGTGGACATTCGTGAGTTCAATTAGGTTCTTCCTCCCAAACAATCTCAACCTGGCTCTGATACCACTTTGTAACACCCCCACTCGTCACGTGGCATATAACAGTGGGTTCGACTGGGGCCCCACGCCATATGTCACATACAAGCGGCGGAATTACTTGTGGAAATCAAAATCTACTCGCATCCTAACTCAATACATTCTAGCGCAACATTTTAAGTTACCATGAACTCAACTCAAAGAATGTCCACTAATATACAAATTCTACATTTATATATATCTCTCACACTAGGAATATATACAACTCACACACATATGGCCTTACGGCCTTACAAGTTCTTCTTTACACAAACACATTTTCGTACATCGGCACGCAGGCCGGCCACACATGAAATATAAACACGCTTCGCACGACCTTCAAGGGCCTTTAACAGCAGTCCATCCATTCCGCTCATTTCAATTCAAGCAGCAGCACCTGCAATTAACCATCCAATCCAAATTGTAAAACAAAGTAACGGTCAGCTTTAGCTGACCACTTATAACAACCCTACACCTTACCCGGGGCAGTGGTTCCTTCCCTGTATGCATTGTCATAATCATATGAATCAACACTACCAATCACAATCATATCACAAACACTGGTATCCACCGGACGCTTCGTGCACTCAGGGCACCTTCTTGGTGTACCGGGTATCCCAGTCGTACACCGTCAATCAGAGGTTCTTCACTTGTTGGTTGAGCGGTTCAATCCTAGTCCACCAATCCCGCAGGCTAGCGACATCCCGTCCATACCACTCAGAGGTACTAAGCTCACAGCATCCACAAATACAACCAGAGCATATCGACCCACACTATGTGGTGTGGCAAGCCGGGTTTATCAGTGCTCCCCAGGCATTACCACCAATCGACCACTCACATATTTCTGATCGACCCACCCCTGTGGTGCAGCAAGCCGGGTTTAACTCTGCTCCCCAGACCTTGCCACTAATCGATCCCTCATCTATCCAGATCAACCCACCCTAGTGGTGTAACAGGCCGGGTTTATCTCGCGCTCCCCATGTGTGCTACCAATTGATCTCTCATCATAACCAGGAGCTTACTCAAAGCCTCCATACAGCCATAACCAACATTCATTCATTCATACAACCATTCAATCAAAGCATAAACCTTTAATAACATCAAATCCACGGAGTCTTCTCCGGTTTACCCATGATCATAACCAATCCAGACTACCCGTCTAGATGAGCTTCACACAGCATGTCTATGCCGTACTCCACACTTCCGGCTCTAGATGCAAACTCAACCACGGAATCACTTATAAAATCCACCTCTTGGTGGAAGATCCCACACACATGCATAAAGAAAGGACTTCGATGTCCAAGAAGGAGATCATTATCCTTGAATATGGCTTCGGCGCAATGAAGTAGCTGGATGGAAGTCACCGTCTCGGCTTTGCATTCACAAATCCGTTCTCGGATCTTCAATCCACACTCCGCAGCTCCTCCAGCAGCTGGCTTTCCTTTCTCATTTCCTTGCCTTGGCCTTTCCCTTTCTCTTTCTCTCTCTTGGAATGAGAAGAAGAAGAAGGAGATGAGAATGAAGGGAATTTATCACATTCTCGGCCTTTTTATCCACATGAAAGAAGCATGGACCATTAGATCCAGAACAGGGAAATGAACGGCCAGAAAACTTTGACAAAATCACTTTTCAGGCCTGACACGCCCGGTGACACGCCCGTGTCACAGGGCGTGTACCTTAAGCGGCACACGAACCAACTCAATCTGGCATATCCAAAATAGAACACGACCAGGGTACACGCCCGTGTCAGCCCAGTCACACCCGTGACCCAGGGCGTGTAACCCACTTGACACCTCGTCGAGAGAAAATTGTCGACCTCTCGACACAGCGGGACACGCCCTGTGACACGCCCGTATCACTGGTCGTGTACCCCTTGCTTGTCACTCGACGATTGTCGAGCGCAGTTCGTCGACCAGAGGGGACACGCCCTAGGTCACGCCCCCTGTCACGCCCCCTGTCATTCCCGTGTCACAGGGCGTGACCTCTCGAAAACTTTGTCGACCAAATTTCGTCGACCACGCGCTCATTTGCTCAACCCAAGTGGGACACGCCCTGGGACACGCCCATGTCCCAGGCCGTGTCACCCAATATTTTCCCATTTCTGAAATTGGGGCTGTTACAATATCGTCGATGAAGATGATCACGAAATGATCCAGGAAGGGTTCAAATACTTTGTTCATCAGAGCAATAAAGGCAGAGGGGGCATTAGTGAGTCTGAAAGGCATCACCAGAAACTCGTATAGACCATACCGGGAGCTAAAGGCAGTCTTGGGTATATCCACTTGGATCTGAAGCTGATAGTAGCCTGATCTTAGGTCCATCTTGGAGAATACTGATGCATATTGCAATTGATCGAACAACTCGTCAATCCTTGGGAGTGGATACTTATTCTGTATAGTGATTTTGTTTAGTTCTCTGTAGTCTATGCACAAGTGCAGTGTCCCGTCTTTCTACTTTACAAATAGTATAGGGGCTCCCCAGGGCAAGGAACTTGGGCTGGCGAATTCAGCATTTATCAATTCCTAAAGCTGAATCTTCAACTCAGCCAATTCCTTGGGGGCCATCCGATAGGGTGCTTGGGACACTGGTCGAGCTCCGGACACAAGCTCAATCTGGAAGTCAACCTTTCATTGTGGGGGTAAATCTGGGAGGGACTCGGGCAAAATATCTGGAAAATCTCATACTACTGAGACTTTGGCGAGTACTTGAACTTTATTCTTTATTTTAAAGTAGATAAGAAATACTTCGTTCTTTTGCTGGACTGACCTCACAGTTTTATCATAGGTCAAAATGATGCGAGAGACTGAAGGTATACCTGTCAGCGTAACGATGTGTCCGTCTGGGTTCTGAAGCTTGACCTCTCGGGTTGAACGGTTTATTTGGGCCTTATGCTCGGCCAGCACTTCCATTCCTACTATAAGGTCGAATTAGGTTATTGTCAGGATTGTCGTGTAAATCTCAAATTCCATATCCCTTAGCATGGCCTGGAACGAGCATTTTTCCGTAGACATCATATCTGATCCATCTGGTAGACGAATCTGTATAGACAGTCCGGATGAGCGGACGACATTTTCCTTAGTCGCAATAAAGTCTTGTGATACGAAGGAGTGTGTTGCTCCAGTGTCGAAGAGAGTTTTTACGGGGTGTCCTGCCAAAAGTAATCCAGAAGAGGTAAGGAGTATATACATATCATTTAACAAAACACACATCCCTGCTGACCTCTTCTACCAACTCTACCTTTGCGGCCTCTCTAGCCTTGTCCTCGCACTGCCTGCCCTCCTTGAACTACTCCTAATCCTAGCCTTCCTACCGCCTGCAGGCAGAAAGCTCTCATGTGTCCCTGCTTGTGGCACAAAAAGCAGTTCCCTGCAAAGGAAATGACTCGTCGTGCTACTGGCATGGGCTATGGTGCTGGAGCTGTCCTGGGCTCCTGCTGCGATTGTGAGGGTGTTAGTGGGCGTCTATAAGGCTGCTTGTGTTGTCTCTGTCTGCGCCCTCTCTCCTGTCTACGGGGAGCAGCTCCTCTATCTCCTCCCTAGCCTCTGGGGGCCTCGACATGTCCTCGGCGCTGCTGGGCCACCATCCTCTAGTCTAACTCTAACGCCTCGGCGTGAGTCGCTATGGTGTGGAAGGTGGACTGAGAGGTCATGATCAAGGACTGTCTCAGGTCATCTTGCAAGACTCGGTAGAAGCGAACAACCCTATCTCTGTTATTGGTTGCTAGGTTCCCGACAAAATATGCCAGGTGGATGAACTCTCTCTCTCTCTCTCTCTCTCTCTCTCTCTCTCTCTCTCGTAGTTTGGCACCGTCCGGTCACCCTGACGGATGTGCAGGAACCTCTCCTATATTGCAGCTCGATCGGCATCCGAGATGAAGTGCTCCAAAAAATGTTAGAATTTCTCAAGATGATCAAGGAGATAGCTCTGATACCATGTCAAAATTTCAGAGCTATCAAGATGACACCTTGATTGAGAGGAAAACGGGAACCAGACGTAGGAACACTTTAACCATAACCAAGCTTAATAAACCAGATGTAAGGAAAGTAACAAGTTGGTCATATATTAACAATCTTATTTACAGCAAGAGGTAAACATGACGAGACATGATTTCTCCAAGTAAAACAAGGAAGCAGAGAACAACAAAAACAAGAAGCCGGGTGGACAGAAGCTGAGACCTCCGCCCTTGCTTAACTGAACAGCAAAGTCCGCCGAGACCGCGAGGTCGCGCGGACTACCCGTTATTCAAGCTGAAGAAGAGTTGTCCACAAATTGTAAGTCGCCTGACCGTTGAGGTCGCCTAGCTGCCAATTAGACCACGAACAGTGTTACCGAACAAAGGAACAAGTTGCCCACTGGCGGACAGTTTAATGAACTGGGAAAAGTGCTGAAGATGAGAAGACCGTTGATCGCAATCCATAACCTGCAGCTTAACCATTGGTTGATACCCGTGAGCTCCACTGATCCCTAATCACAATCAGAACCAAACACCTGGTTTCTCAGTGCTAGACACACAACCTGCAAAAGCAACTGATTAGACTTCTCAACTCGCGTGGACAAAAAATCTGAGACCGCATCACTAACTCCCGCTCACTTACTGTTCACTCTGTTATAATTGATGTGACAGGGGGGGTCCTATTTATAGGCACGGGAAGGAGTGTGATCACTGCCCCATGAGATAGGAAAACCGCTCCCTATCTGCAGCTAGAATAACTTGTCCGCGCAGGTCACAGTGACCATGCGGACATGCACCCAGTCCGCGCCAAGTTGGATCAACTCCAAGACCCACATAAAGCACCTGGCGGTCACAGAACAAGATCGCGTATTCGCATCTCGCACCAAGGCCAGAGCCGAAGAGGTCAAGTTGCCGGATAGCCGGCACATCCTGGCGAACAGGCGGATACCGCGAGTACAGCGGACACGCAACCAAGATCTGTCTTCAATCAAGACCAAGTCTTGCATCCAGCAATCTCTGAACATGCTCTGCGGATGCAAGACTCCAGTCCGCGCAGACCGCCTGCTCAACTTCAGTTTGCTTAACCTCGAACTCTATGGTTACCTCCTAACCGCACCACCGGAGATCAAGGGCACAGGCCAAAGCCGATCTTGAGAGCTCCAAGAACAGTCCACATAGAGCGAACTCCACAGACTCCAAACCAGTCCTCCCAAACTGTAGATAATCAACCTATCTGCACAGCTACCTCCAAAGACAAATCACCAGGCCACAAATTCAGACCGCTCAGGCAGCACACCAGTCTGCCAGACTGTCCGCCCAGGTCGCGCGGTCTGCCTGATCAACCCCCACTTTCACTTCAATAATTTCAAGACTCGCCCTTGAAGTGATAAGTGGTGACCAAACCCAGCAGTCCTCGTAACCGTTCAAATGGCCCCTTCGACAGCAGCTTAGTGAAGATATCCGCAATGTTTTCCTCGCTCCGCCTATGCCGTACTCCACACTTCCGGCTCTAGATGCAAACTCAACCACGGAATCGCTTATGAAATCCACCTCTTGGTGGAAGATCCCACACACATGCATAAAGAAAGGACTTCGATGTCCAAGAATGAGATCATTATCCTTGAATATGACTTCGGTTCCATGAAGTAGCTGGATGGAAGTCACCGTCTCGGCTTTGCCTTCACAAATCTGTTCTCGGATCTTCAATCCACACTCCGCAGCTCCTCCAGCAGCTGGCTTTCCTTTCTCATTTCCTTGCCTTGGCCTTTCCCTTTCTCTTTCTCTCTCTTGGAATGAGAAGAAGAAGAAGGAGATGAGAATGAAGGGAATTTATCACATTCTCGGCCTTTTTATCCACAGGAAAGAAGCATGGACCATTAGATCCAGAACAGGGAAATAAACGGCCAGAAAACTTTGACAAAATCACTTTTCAGGCCTGACACGCCCAGTGACACGCCCGTGTCACAGGGCGTGTACCTTAAGCGGCACACGAACCAACTCAATCTGACATATCCAAAATAGAACACGACCAGGGTATACGCCCGTGTCAGCCCAGTCACGCCTGTGACCCAGGGCGTGTAACCCACTCGACACCTCGTCGAGAGAAAATTGTCGACCTCTCGACACAGCGGGACACGCCCTGTGACATGCCCGTATCACTGGTCGTGTACCCCTTGCTTGTCACTCGACGATTGTCGAGCGCAGTTCGTCGACCAGAGGGGACACGCCCCCTGTCACGCCCCCTGTCATTCCCGTGTCACAGGGCGTGACCTCTCGAAAACTTTGTCGACCAAATTTCGTCGACCACGCGCCCATTTGCTCAACCCAAGTGGGACATACCCTGGGACACGCCCATGTCCCAGGCCGTGTCACCCAATATTTTCCCATTTCTGAAATTGGGGCTGTTACAATATCGTCGATGAAGATGATCGCGAAATGATCCAGGAAGGGTTCAAATACTTTGTTCATCAGAGCAATAAAGGCAGAGGGGGCATTAGTGAGTCTGAAAGGCATCACCAGAAACTCGTATAGACCATACCGGGAGCTAAAGGCAGTCTTGGGTATATCCACTTGGATCTGAAGCTGATAGTAGCCTGATCTTAGGTCCATCTTGGAGAATACTGATGCATATTGCAATTGATCGAACAACTCGACAATCCTTGGGAGTGGATACTTATTCTGTATAGTGATTTTGTTTAGTTCTTTGTAGTCTATGCACACGTGCAGTGTCCCGCCTTTCTACTTTACAAATAGTATAGGGGCTCCCCAGCGCAAGGAACTTGGGCTGGCGAATTCAGCATTTATCAATTCCTAAAGCTGAATCTTCAACTCAGCCAATTCCTTGGGGGCCATCCGATAGGGTGCTTGGGACACTGGTCGAGCTCCGGACACAAGCTCAATCTGGAAGTCAACCTTTCGTTGTGGGGGCAAATCTGGGAGGGACTCGGGCAAAATATCTGGAAAATCTCATACTACTGAGACTTTGGCGAGTACTTGAACTTTATTCTTTATTTTAAAGTAGATAAGAAATACTTCGTTCTTTTGCTGGACTGACCTCACAGTTTTATCATAGGTCAAAATGATGCGAGAGACTGAAGGTATACCTGTCAGCGTAACGATGTGTCCGTCTGGGTTCTGAAGCTTGACCTCTCGGGTTGAACGGTTTATTTGGGCCTTATGCTCGGCCAGCCAATCCATTCCTACTATAAGGTCGAATTAGGTTATTGTCAGGATTGTCGTGTAAATCTCAAATTCCATGTCCCTTAGCATGGCCTGGAACGAGCATTTTTCCGTAGACATCATATCTGATCCATCTGGTAGACGAATCTGTATAGACAGTCCGGATGAGCGGACGACATTTTCCTTAGTCGCAATAAAGTCTTGTGATACGAAGGAGTGTGTTGCTCCAGTGTCGAAGAGAGTTTTTACGGGGTGTCCTGCCAAAAGTAATCCTGAAGAGGTAAGGAGTATATACATATCATTTAACAAAACACACATCCCTGCTGACCTCTTCTACCAGCTCTACCTTTGAGGCCTCTCTAGCCCTGTCCTCGCACTGCCTGCCCTCCTTGAACTGCTCCTAATCCTAGCCTTCTTACCGCCTGCAGGCAGAAAGCTCTCATGTGTCCCGGCTTGTGGCACAGAAAGCAGTTCCCTGCAAAGGAAATGACTCGTCGTGCTACTGGCATGGGCCATGGTGCTGGAGCTGGCCTGGGCTCCTGCTGCGATTGTGAGGGTGTTAGTGGGCGTCTATAAGGCTGCTTGTGTTGTCTCTGTCTGCGCCCTCTCTCCTGTCTGCGGGGAGCAGCTCCTCTATCTCCTCCCTAGCCTCTGGGGGCCTCAACATGTCCTCGGCGCTGCTGGGCCACCATCCTCTAGTCTAACTCTAACGCCTCGGCGTGAGTCGCTATGGTGTGGAAGGTGGACTGAGAGGTCATGATCAAGGACTGTCTCAGGTCATCTTGCAAGCCTCGGTAGAAGCGAACAACCCTATCTCTATTATTGGTTGCTAGGTTCCCGACAAAATATGTAAGGTGGATGAACTCTCTCTCTCTCTCTCTCTCTCTCTCTCTCTCTCTCTCTCTTAGTTTGGCACCGTCCGGTCACCCTGACGGATGTGCAGGAACCTCTCCTATATTGCAGATCGATCGGCATCCGAGATGAAGTGCTCCAGAAAATGTTAGAATTTCTCAAGATGATCAAGGAGATAGCTCTGATACCATGTCAAAATTTCAGAGCTATCAAGATGACACCTTGATTGAGAGGAAAACGGGAACCAGACGCAGGAACACTTTAACCATAACCAAGCTTAATAAACCAGATGTAAGGAAAGTAACAAGTTGGTCATGTATTAACAATCTTATTTACAGCAAAAGGTAAACATGACGAGACATGATTTCTCCAAGTAAAACAAGGAAGCAGAGAACAACAAAAACAAGAAGCCGGGTGGACAGAAGCTGAGACCTCTGACCTTGCTGAACTGAACAGCAAAGTCCGCCGAGACCGCGAGGTCGCGCGGACTACCCGTTATTCAAGCTGAAGAAGAGTTGTCCACAAACTGCAAGTTGCCTGACCGTTGAGGTCGCCTAGCTGCCAATTAGACCACGAACAGTGTTGCTGAACAAAGGAACAAGTTGCCCACTGGCGGACAGTTTAATGAACTGGGAAAAGTGCTGAAGATGAGAAGACCGTTGATCGCAATCCATGACCTGCAGCTTAACCATTGGTTGATACCCGTGAGCTCCACTGATCCCTAATCACAATCAGAACCAAACACATGGTTTCTCAGTGCTAGCCACACAACCTGCAAAAGCAACCGGTTAGACTTCTCAACTCGCGTGGACAAAAAATCTGAGACCGCATCACTAACTCCCGCTCACTTACTGTTCACTCTGTTATAATTGATGTGACAGGGGGGGTCCTATTTATAGGCACGGGAAGGAGTGTGATCACCGCCCCATGAGATAGGAAAACAGCTCCCTATCCGCAGCTATAATAACTTGTCCGCACAGGTCACAGTGACCATGCGGACATGCACCCAGTCCGCGCCAAGTTGGATCAACTCCAAGACCCACATAAAGCACCTGGCGGTCACAGAACAAGATCGCGTATTCGCATCTCGCACCAAGGCCAGAGCCGAAGAGGTCAAGCTGCCGGATAGCCGGCACATCCTGGCGAACAGGCGGATACCGTGAGTACAGCGGACACGCAACCAAGATCTGTCTTCAATCAAGACCAAGTCTTGCATCCAGCAATCTCTGAACATGCTCTGCGGATGCAAGACTCCAGTCCGCGCAGACCACCTGCTCAACTTCAGTTTGCTTAACCTCAAACTCTGCGGTTACCTCCTAACCGCACCACCGGAGATCAAGGGCACAGGCCAAAGCCGATCTCGAGAGCTCCAAGAACAGTCTGCATAGAGCGAACTCCGCAGACTCCAAACCAGTCCTCCCAAACTGCAGATAATCAACCTATCCGCACAGCTACCTCTAAAGACAAATCACCAGGCCACAAATTCAGACCGCTCAGGCAGCACACCAGTCTGCCAGACTGTCCGCCCAGGTCGCGCGGTCTGCATGATCAACCCCCACTTTCACTTCAATAATTTCAACACTCGCCCTTGAAGTGATAAGTGGTGACCAAACCCAGCAGTCCTCGTAACCGTTCAAATGGCCCCTTCGACAGCAGCTTAGTGAATATATCTGCAATGTTTTCCTCGCTCCGCATATGCTCAACCATAAGAGACCCCTCCAACACCTTCTCTCGAATGAAATGATACTCAATCTCTATATGATTGGTCCGCGCATGACAAACTAGATTATTAACCAGTTTCAGGGAACTCTCGTTGTCATCGTGAAATAGAGTTGGACCTCTCACTTCTTCATTGACATCCTCTACTAGCCTCCTCAGCCAGATTGCTTCCCGAGCTGCCAAGGCCGAAGCCTTGTACTCCGCTTCCATAGTAAAGACAGACACTGAGTCATGCTTTTTACTGCACCATGAAATACCCGTTGATCTGCATGTGAAAACATAACTAGACATTGACTTTCAATTATCTGAATCTCCCCCATAATCAGCATTAATGTAGTCATGCAGAGAAAAAATTGTGTCCCTCCTATAAAGGAGTCTTATATAAGAAGTAGTCTTCACATATTTCATAATATTTCTTGCCGCTACCAGATAAGGCTTTCTTGGTTCCACCATATAACGCCTAAATCGGCCTACAGCATAAGCAATATATAGCCTTATAATCGTCAGGTAAATCAAGCTCCCAACCAGAGCTCGGAACACCAAGGGATCAGGAAGGATCCTCCCCTCATCTCCTCGAAGCTTCAGGACACAATCCAGAAGAGTAGAGCTACTCTTTCCCTCTTTCAACCTGAATCGATGAACGATCTGCTTAGCATAGACCCTTTGAGAGACGAGTATCCTGCTCTCCTTCCTCTCAACCTCAAGTATAAGGAAGTGGCGAAGCTCACTCAAATCCTTCATTCGAACCAAATAGCTAGCTTGGCCCTGAGCCTAGCTACCTCTTCTTTAGAGTTCCCTGTGACGATTATGTCGTCCACGTATAATAGCACCAAGACATGAAGCTCCCCCTACTTCTTTATGAACAGGATAGAATCTGAATCAGAGGCAAAGTATCCGCAGAACTGGAGGTATTCTGCGATCTTTCCATACCATGCGCGTGGAGCCTGTTTTAACCCATAAAGAGCCTTTTGAAGCTTACAGGCGTAGTTCGGATGATCTACAGATACATAACTTGGTGGTTGAACCATAAATATATCTTTATCTAACTCCCCATAAAGAAAAGCATTCTTTACATCAAGTTGTCACATCTTCCACCCTTGGCAAGGAGCCAAAGCGATCACCACCCGCACTGAAGTCATCTTAGCAACTGGACTAAATGTCTCTTCATAGTCTTCGTCGTACTTTTGAGAGAACCCCCGAGCAACCATACATGCTTTATATCTTTTGATACTTCCATCAGCCTTCTTCTTCAGTTTGTACACTCCCTTACATGTCACAGGAGTAACGCCAATGACCTTAGGCACAAGGTCCCAAGTCTCGTTCCTTCTGAGGGCTGCCATCTCCTCATCAATAACGTCATCCCACTCCTTGACTCCAGTGGCTTCTTCAAACTTTGAAGGCTCCCGCTCATCCAGGGGGCCTGCGAAGAAATAGGAGACAAAGCTCACCATGTTTCCTTCGCTGTAACGAGCTGGTGGTTTAATGGTCCTCTTTGATCTCTGAAGGGCCTAATCATTACTGACCACCTCTGCTACGACTTCTTCATCATCACCATTCTCGGGCAAACTTGGAGCAATGCTCACCCTGCTTCCTGAACCAAAAGCCTCTGCCTCGGAGCTTGAAACACCTGGAGCTCCGGGTGACACCATCAGCTCCACCAGAAGATCCTTAGTAGCTTCCACCTGCCCACCATGAGACCTGCTCTCATGCAGTTCAATAGAGCTACCTCCATACACCGTTAGTTCATCAAAGACAACGTCTCTTAATACGACAAACTTCTTCGTCACAGGATCCATATACTTTCATCCATTCTTCCTCTCATCATAGCCCATAAAGATAAGCTTCCTCACCTTTACATCAAGTTTAGCCCATATAGCATCTGGGACGTGTACAAAGCAGGTTGATCCAAACACCCGAAGGTGATCAACACTGGGCTTCTCCTTGAACATCAGCTTATGAGGATACTTCATGTTGATCGGACTCAGAGGCATCTGATTGATAACATAGGTTGCGCAAGCCATTCCTTCCGCCCAAAAAGATCTCGGAATGCCTTTTGCATGAAGCCAGCATTTGAAAGTTTCCGTCAAATGATGGATCTTCCTCTCCTCTACTCCATTTAGTTGTGGAGTATGTGCACAAGTAAGCTCCCTCTGGATGCCTTGCTTCCTACAGAAAATAGAGAACTTAGTTGAAACTAACTCACCTCTGTTGTCCATTCTCAACTTCTTGATCCGCAGGCCAAGCCGGCCCTCCACCAGCTCCTTGAACTCCATGAACAACCGAAAAGCATCTGACTTCTCCTTCATGAAGTACACCCACATGTACTTCGTATAGTCATCAATCAGCGCGGGCATATATCTGCTTCCTCCAAGACTGACAGTGATGGGTGGTCCCATCAGATCACCATGAACACACTCTAATGGTGCTTTAGACCTGGTTTGTTACTTATCAAATGGAAGGAGATGTGTCTTACCATATTGACACCCAGCACAAACATGACCATCACCGTAGGATGACAAATTAGACTAGCCTTTAACAAGGCTCTTCACCGCCATGGATTTCAGCTGTCCATCCCTACGTGCCCCAGCCTTTCATGTCAGATAGTCGTGCTATCATTTGCCCTCATCCGATCAACATAGGAGCTTGTTGATAGAAGAAACAAGTCCTCTACTCTCCTTTCAACATGAGCAACATCAGCCTTTACCGCTAATACGTTCCGGAGAAATCTCACTTCTATTGGGCCGAACAAAATATGATAGCCCGCATCTACTGCATTGGTCACTGAGAAGAGGTTCTTCTTCATGCCCAGTACGTGATAAACACTCCTTAACATGAGTGACCCCTCATCACTACCCAAAGACATAACACCCTCCTTCTCGACTGCATGTACAGAATCATCAACAGTAATAATAGACTCATTACCTGAGTAAGCATTATCACAACCCGCATTTTCACCGCATTTAACTATATATCAGAGTAAAGAAAAATGTGCGCCATGTTTCCACGTCAGCAGGGGATAACTGCAAATAATTAGGCAAAACTCAGACTAAACACCTTTTTTAAAGAATCATAGGTTACTTAATTAAAATCAGTTTTAAGTTAAGCAGTTAGCGGTATCCCTTGCCTTAGTGGATCAACTAGTGCACGAGTAAAAATATAGTTATAAGCTGCGGAAATACTTTGATTATGTTGATTTAACATCTTACGTGAGCTTAAACATCCCCAAAGGAAAACCAGCAACATGCAAGACTCTAGATTTATTATAAGTATAGAAATAGTTTTTATATTAGCTTAGAAAATAGTATGTTAGTTTTAGAAAGATGACATGTATAAAATACTAGTGGTAATGTTTTTATAAGTTAAAATAACTAACATGCAATCTAGCATAAAACATTCTCAAAAGAGCAAGTATAAACATCCACAGAAAACGTAAAACTAGCAGCTTAGCAAAGTAATTAACATTCTAAAAGAATTCCACTAGTGGGCGTCAACAACCTGACACGAACCCACTGGAGAGAATGTATGTCTGTACTAACAAGAAGAAACCAAAAACTGCGTTACAATGATGAGAAAGGCCTCTGTAACACAGATGTCCACTAGCAAACCAAACCTAGCTGCTCAACCGGTTACTGTCCCGGACCTGAGGCATTCAAAAGAAGAACACCTCAGCAAGAAAATACAAGTGGAAAAAGAAAATAATCAGGTAATGAGACAAGGAAGGGTTTACCAAACCCGAGTAAAAAAAATGCTGAAAACCACAGCTGATTAGCCAAATAAATACAAGTACAGTAAAAGTCTGTAATAAAGGATTCAATTAAATAAATGCACCAAGTGCGGAACGAAGACAAACCTCAACAAAATCTACAAGTATTAGCATGAATAGCATAGACTGATATAAGAAGCAAAACTGAGCACAAAACAGCTCGAAAAACATGAATCACTAACACTTGGTAAAATCAACCGGGCCGGAGTCGGTGACAATTGTCCCGTACCAGGCTCCCAGACTTAAATGCCTCAAAAAAAGAAGGCCCTGCGGTGGTGACCATTTGCCCAAACCCAAACCAACAGCCCTAAAAAACAGAGACCAAACATCCTCCAAGTGTAATGATTCACAAACCGACGTCCAGTTGGCGGTCATTTATCCACTGCCAACCTTCATAGCCAAAGAAACATCAGATACTAACCAAATCCCAAGTCCAAACCCCAAGAAAATTTAAACCAGTGTCCTAAAACTGCTCTAAGGACGGTCATGCATGACGAATTGGGCCAGAAGCAACAAAAATAATTCCGAGTCCTGGCCAAATTCGGCAAAAATCACCAAGTTCAGCGAACATTCGGCTAGTATACTCGACACCCCTGAAGATACTCGTCGAATCGGCGAAAAGACTTGGCGGCGGAGAAACTTTTCCCGACGATACTCGATGAATCGGCACGATTCATCGTGTATACACAACGAGTTTCAAGATGATATCTGGCGAATTCCTATAATACTCGGCGAATCTCCCTTAGTCTAATTTGCGATACTCGATGAAATGGATTGGCGATACTCGCCGAACTTCCTTAAGCTAACTTATGATTTTCGGCGACTACAAATGATACACGCCAAAAATGACTTATCCTAATTCGGCGATACGCGCCGAATTCCTACCCGATACCCGCTGAATTCTACTTAGGCAACGTGCCTTTACTCAACGAAATTTCCTTACCTAAACCCAACAAATTTAAGGTTCTCTACACCTATACTCGTCGAATTCTCTCACGATATACATCGAATTTTACTTCACCTGAATTTCCTAGTTTCTCTGGTTTGGCCGAAAATCAAGCCCTAACCTAGGGGAATCTTTTCATGCTTCCTGTACTACACCTATTCTCTAAGGGAGGAGGAAAGAGAAGTAAATGAGGACTGAAAATGGACATACAAGGGAAGAGATCCACTTGCCTTGAAAACTCCGGAAAAAGCGTCGCCCGCCCGCACCGCGACACAGATCGGCCGTAAAATGCCCTAAGCAACGTTAGTTGAAACTTTTGGAGGAGAAAGGTGGTCAAAACCTCAAACCCAAACTCACAAAATTCGGGGAAACATGAAGATCTTATCACGATCGCGAAGCCCTTGTAGAGAGCTTTCCAAATCTCCTATCAATCGACGAAACCGGCCACCGGATTTCTCCCTATCGCCGGCCGAAAGCTCCGTCCGCTGAACGTCCTATTTCGCAAAAACTGTCGCCGTCGGGTTTAGGAAGATGATGAATAGTGATCGGGGGTAGGGTTCGGTTATTACGCGTATATATGTATATAAATATTATAATAATAATTAATTTATTTACAATACAACATCACATTACAATTAATATTAAATAAATCCCAAAACGATCAGAAGTCCATAACAACTCGGAATTTAACGAAAATCGCACCGTAGCTAAATACTAATGCTACAAATCCAACGGAGAAGTCGAAACTCAAATCCGACAAACCAAACTCGGGCAAACACCTCCCGAAGCCAAAACACAAGCATTCCCGAAAAGGCTTCACCAAGTCACCAAAAAATACCCGGCTTGCAAGGGAATCTTGCAAACAGGCTAAACTCAGCCACACCGAAAACCGAAAGAGCAAAAAACACGCTCTAATCACGACACATGACAAACACGCGTCAATGTAATGCCCTGATGTCACAAATACGTAAAACAAGGAATTAAACAAAACATCGAAAAATCGGGGGCGTTACAGCCACTCCCCCTAAAAGAAAATTTTGACCCGAAACTTAACATGCCTAGGATCAAATCCAAGCAGGATAAAAGTAATCATAGGTTAACAAAGAAAACACTTACCAAAATATCAGGAGAATAGATGAGGATGAGCCTCTCTCATAGCTGACTCCAACTCTCAAGTCGTGCTCTCCACGTTTTGATTCCGCCACAAAACTTTAACCATCGGTATTAACTTCCTTTGCAATACCCGATCTTGAGTATCCAAAACACGAACATGAACTTTCACATAAGAAGGATTAGGCTCCAACTGGGGCACAACATCAAGACTTGCATGTCGCTTAGCACACATTTTTGCAATTGGCTCACGTGAAAAACATCGTGCACACCAAGAAAACTTGCGGGCAAATCCATTCTATAAGCTGACACGCCAGTCCTCTCAACAACTTTGAATAGTTCCACATACCTCGGTTCCAACTTATGGTTCTTACCAAACTTTTTAACACTGGACTTGGGGAAACTTTAAAAAACGTCATATCCTCAACAGCAAACTCCAAATCGGTCCTACGCTGATTGACATTCTTCTCATGTCGCTCTTGAGTTATCCAAAGCTTCTCTCGAATATGCTTTACAGAAACCTCCATCTCTTCAAACGATTCAGGACCCAACAACGGTCTCTCACCAACCTCGGTCCAAAATAAGGGAGATCTACAATGCCTCCTATACAATGCCTCAAACGGGGCTATCTGCAAACTTTCTTGATAACTGTTATTGTATGCAAACTCCATCAGTCTCAAACACTCATCCCACGCTCCTCTGTGGTCCAAAATATAACACATGATCATATCTTCCACGATCTGATTTACTCTTTCCATTTGACCATTCGTTTGTGGTTGATAAGTGGTGGAATACCTTAAATCAGTACCCAACCCTTCCTTTAAACTCTTCCAAAAGCGAGACGTAAACCTGCAGTCTCGATCTGATACAATACTAACAGGCACTCCTTATAGCCTGATAACCTCTTCTAAGTATAACACATCTATCTTCTTCATAGGATAATCAATATTAAAAGTCACGAAGTGAGCACACTTCATCAATCTGTTCGTAATAACCCCGACTGAATCGTATACTCAGGGAGATCTCGGCAATCCAGTAATAAAATCCATCAAAATGCTCTCTCACTTCCAACTTAGAATCTCTAAGGGCATTAACTTGCCTTCTGGCCTTCCATGATCAGCCTTAACTCACTTGCACGTGAAACATTCTGATACAAACTTAGCTATATCACCCTTCATACTATACCACCAAGCAATTTGCTTCAGATCCTTATACATTTTAGTAGAACCGGGGTGGTGGGCAACACTAGAACCATACGCCTCTTTGCACAACTTAACTCGGATGTCCTTAACTGCGGGAATGCAAAATCTGTCGCGGTACTTCAAGGTACCAGCGTCATCAATCAAAAAGTCTAGCAATTCCTCTTTTGCAGTTCTGTTATAAAGCCGCTCCTCCTTCCCACCAACACAAAGTTGTGGCTCTTCCTGTCTGTTCGACCTCATTCACTCTGATGTATGGGGTCCTGCTCCTACCCTCACCATCGGTCGGGGTAGTTCATATTTTGTCACATTTATTGATGATTTCTCCAGGTGTACGTGAGTGTATCTTCTAAAGGATTGCTCCAAACTATTCTCTGTCTGGACATCATTTTATTATATGATTAAGACTCGGTTTGATACCTCTATTAAACTCTTTCGTTCTGACAATGCTAAGGAATATCTTAGCCATGATTTCTCTTCTTTCTTTATACAACATGGTGTTATTCATCAAACTAGTTGTGTCTACACCTCATAATAAAATGGGGTGGCGAAACGCAAAAACCATCACCTCCTCGACGTCCCTTGCACTCTGATGGCATAAATGCACGTTCCTCGCTCCTATTGGGGCTATGTTGTCCTCCTCTCCTGCTATCTCATCAATCGTATTCCCTCCACAGTTTTCAACGGTGCCACCTCATTCTCCATTCTTTATCCGAACAAGAATCTGTTTCCTCTTACTCTGCGCATCTTTGGGTGCACCACCTTTGTGCACTCTCCCGCTGCCACCCGTGACAAACTCTCATCACGGGCCACTAAATGTGTCTTTCTGGGGTACTCTACCATTCAGAAAGGTTATTGTTGCTTTGACCACGTTAGCCACAAGCAGTTTGTCTCTGCGGATGTCACCTTCTTTGAAAATGCATCTTGCTTCTCTCCTGCTTCCTCCTCTACTCCTGATGATCCTACTTCTCATACCAACCCATCTGTTCCATCTACACCTACTGATGTTCCGCCACCTCCACCATCTCCACCCTCTCCTCCGCTGTGTCCACCTCTCGCGATATCTCCCTCTTCTATGCAGTCGTCTCTCTACTCCCGGGCCAGCTCTCTCCACCATGGATGCTCCGGATACTGAGGAACTCGCTGACCTGGATCTCCCCATTGCTCTTCGCAAAGGGGTTCAGGCATGTACCGAACACCCGCTTGCTGTTGTTGTTTCCTATGATCGTCTTACCCCTTCTCGCAGAGCTCTTGCACTGGCTATCTCGGCCACTGCCCCCCCCCCCCCCCCGTTCCTACCAGGAGGCCCTTATTATTCCTCATTCGAAGGCTGTCAAGGATGAGGAGATTTCTACTCTCACTGAACGGGGTACATGGACCCTCTGTCCTGCTCCCTTCAGCACAGATGTCATTGGTTGTCGTTGGGTCTATGTGGTGAAGTTCCGCCATGATGGTAGTGTGGATCGTTACAAGGCCCGTCTTGTTGCAAAGGGATTTACCAAGATATATGGGGTTGACTATTTTGACACCTTCTCTCTAATTGCTCATATCAGCACTATCAGGGTCCTACCCTCTGTGGTTGTCAACCGGGATTGACCCATTTCTCAACTGGATGTTAAGAATACATTTCTATATAGGGACCTTCAGGAGGACGTCTATATGGAGCAACCTCCAGGATATGTTGCTCAGGGGGAGACGCAGGTATGCCAGCTACGGAAGGCTAGCTATGGTCTCAAGCAAAGCCCTCGTGCATGGTTTGACAAGTTTAGTTGGATTGTGGCGGTCGTGGGTTTTATGAGAAGTTCTGCCAATCATTCCTTATTTATTCGCAAAACCTCCTTGGCTCTGGTAGTGCTTGCTGTATATGTGGATGATATTCTTCTCACTGAAGATGATCAGGCTGGGATAACCTTGACAAAGAAGCATCTTCGCCAACACCTGGTCATAAAGGATATGGGCTCTCCAAAATACTTTCTAGGGATAGAAATCTCTCGAAAGCCCAATTCCCTTATCCTCTCCCAACGCAAGTATGCTCTTGATTTGCTAAAAGAGGCAGGGCTGACTGGGGCTAAACTTGCCCGATGCCCCATGGCGACTGGAGAAGATAAAACACGGACAGATGACTCTCCTCTTCTTTCAGATGTTATGAGGTACAGATGTCTGGTTGGCAAACTTATATATCTCACGGTGACCAGACCCGACATCGCATATGTTGTAGGCAAGGTTAGCCAATTCATGCAGGCTCCTAGGGAGTGTCATCTACAGTCTGCCCCAAGGATATTGTAGTATGTTAAATCAGCGCCTGGGAAAGGACTGCTCTTTCAGAAGAATGGTCATTTAAAGATTGAAGCATACTCAGATTCAAGCTATTTTGATGACAAAGGAGACCGCAAGTCAACGTCGTGCTTTTGCACCCTTGTGGGAGGAAATCTTGTAAGCTGGAAGAGCAAGAAACAGTCTGTCGTCTCCAGGTCCAGCGCGGAAGCTGAATATCGAAGTATGACATCGACCACATGTGAATTGAAGTGGTTACGGGCTCTCATGCTTGACTTAGGAGAGGTCTACAATCATCCTCTACCTATGTTTTGTGACAACAAGGCCGCTATATACATCTCCAAAAATCCGATCTTCCATGAGAAAACAAAACACTTTGAAGTCGACTGCCACTTTATTCAGGAAGATATTTTGAATAAACAAATTTGTACTCTATTCGTCACCTCTGATAAAGAGCTGGCAGACATTTTCACCAAGCTGGTGTTCGCCTCCTTTCTTCACATTCGCGACAAGCTGGGCATGATCAACATATATGCTCCAGCTTGAGGGAGAGTGTTGTTGTATGGAGACTGGGTGGTCTGGCGGTCTGATTCTAGCGGTTTAGAGACCGAGCGGTCTGTCAGTTTATCTCCTGTGGTTTGGTGGCTGGACTATTGATGTGGTTATCTGGGCAGTCTGCCGGTTTGTCTTAGGCGGCTTAGAGACCGGGCGGTCTGGCGGTCTCCTATGGCGGCTTGTTCTCTCTTTCTTGTGGTGGCCGGGCGGTTAGCCTATTCGTCTAACCGCGCGGCCTGTTCGGCTTGTTTTTATGTTAAACCGCTTATACCTGTAATTATTTAGTCCCACATTGATTAATTGTAATCTCTCTCATCTCTTCCATTCTATAAAAGAGAGGTTATACCTTTGTAATATATACCTTTTAGGATAATAAAAATTTTGTTACTCTAATTTTTCGATCTCTTGTTTTCTGTTCGCACAATAACATCTCATTACTTTGCCACAGACTTTCAATCACCGCATCGCTCTGCGCACCTGAAGACTCGTCCTCCGACTGGGGAGTCAACCTAGTATCCACACGCGTAGGCGTCATTCTAATAAAACAACGAACACTAATCAAAACCTATCCCAACCGCTAGCACCAAACAATATAGTCCAGACAAAACATACTTAAGTACTTGCTCTGAGATTCCAATTGTGATGTCATGCCTAAACTTAGGATGATATATCGTCATCCTAGTGACTCATGTGTCTAACCATGAATACATGAATTTCTTATTCATTTTTACTCAAAACCATATGTGTGCATATGTGATCATGTAAATCGTTAGCTTGGTACGTGTGCTGATGCAATATTACGCCATGCATGTTGTGTTATGCAATATAAAAAGGCCTTAATGCATGTTATGAGCGGCATACACATGAAATATTATGCATCACATACTACATAACATCGCATGCAACGAAAAAAGGAAAACGTGCTAATGGGCACCCATGTGATGATGGTTATGCATCTCATACTACATAACAGTCACATGTTACCACCTATGATGGATCCATATACAAACACATATTATTCATCTCATACTACATAATATATCGTGTATACTTCTTATCATGTTATGAGTGTAGTATTCATGCTTCAACCAAGATGTATTGATGACACATCAGTGTATGTGTGTGTGAATGAAACCAGATAACTAACACTAACTAGAGATGGTTGCTCGACCAATTGTTTAACAACTCATCCCTCTGATACCAACTATCACAACCCGCATTTTCATTGCATTTACCTATATATCAGAGTAAGGAAAAATACGCGTCATGATGTCACATCAGCAGGGGATAACTGCAGACGCTCAGGCAAAACTCCGACTAAACACCTTTTTGAAAGAATCATAGGTTACTTAATGAAAACCAGTTTTAAGTTAAGCAGTTAGTCGTATCCCTCGGCTTAGTGGATCAACTAGTCCACGAGTAAAAATATAGTTATACGCTGCGGAAATACTTTGATTATGTTGATTTAACATCGTACGCGAGCATAAACATCCCCAAAGGAAAACCTACGGCATGCATGACTCTAGATTTATTATAAGTATAGAAATAGTCTTTACGTTAGCTTAGAAAATAGTATGTTAGTTTTAGAAAGATGACATGTATGAAATACTAGTGTTAATGCTTTTTATAAGTTAAAATAACTAACATGCAAGCTAGCATAAAACATTCCCCAGAGAGCAAGTATAAACAACCACAGAAAAGGTAAAACTAACAGCTTAGCAGAGTAATTAGCATTCTATAAGAATTCCACCAGTGGGCGTCAACAACCTGACACGAATCCACTGGAGAGCATGTATGTCTATACTAACAAGAAGCAACCCAAAACTACGTCACAATGGTGAGGAAGGCCTCTGCAACATAACAGTCCACTAGCAAACCAAACCTAGCCGCTCAACCGGCTACTGCCCTAGACCTGAGGCATTCAAAAGAAGAACACCTCAGTAAGAAAATACCAATGAAAAAGGAAAATAATCAGGTAATAATACAAGGAAGGGTTTACCAAACCTGAGCAAAAGAAATGCTGAAAACCACAGCTGATTAGCCAAATAAATACAAGCACAGTAAAAGTCTGTAATAAAGGAGTCAATTAAATAAATACACCAAGTGCGAAACGAAGCCAAGCATCGATAAGATCTACAAGTATTAGCATGAATAGCATAGACTAATATAAGAAGCAAAATTGAGCAAACAACAGCTCGAAAAACGTGAATCACTAACACTTGGTAAAATCAACCGGGTCGGAGTCGGTGACCAATTGTCTCATACCAGGCTCCCAGACCCAAATGCCTCAAAAAAGAAGGCCCTGCGGGTTGTGACAAGAATGCAACGAAGAGAACTTTGACTCATCTCCGGTGAGGTGATGACCACACCCAGGGTCGATAATCCAGTCATCTTGGTAGTTAATGGAGGACAATGCATGGACACACAAGCCCGTCATGAAATCATTCCCCCATCCAGCTCCCTCGGTAATAGAACAAGCCTCCTTGCCTGCAGCAAGACCTGGCTAAAGCTTCACCTTGCAGTCTCGTTTGAAGTGACCCGGCTGATTGCACCTGTAGCACCTTGGTACTTCCTTCTTCTTCTCACCACGCTTATAAGAGGAACTCTTCTCTTGCTGATATGAAGTTGATGGACCATCACCAACATGTTTCTTCTTATCTCATCTCTTCTTCTTACCTGAGAAGAGAGCCTCAATGTCTCCTCCAGAAACAGTCAAACTAGCCATCTGCCTTGCTAAGCTCTTCTGTGAAGCCAGCAAGTTCTACAGCTCAAGCAACGATGGCTGAGTGGCCCAGCCTTGAACAGAGGTCACAAAAACCACATACTCCTTCCGCAAGCCACAGAGGATGTGCCTCTTGAGCTTTGCCTCTGAGATAGGCTCATCAGGGTCCAGCGCTGATATCTCAGCGCACAAGTTCTTCATTTTCAGGAAGAAGGTTGAGATCGACAAGTCTCCCTGAGTGGCTCTCGCCAACTCATTTTCCAAGAACTGCAGTCGTGCTACATTCTTCTTGTTGAACAACCCATCAAGGGAAGTCCAAATCACAACAGCGAATGAACATCCAAGGATGTAATCAAAGAGCATCGGTGAGATAGCCTACTACAGAGTAAACTCAGCCTTTGCATTCATTTTCCTCCAAGCTCTCACCTCTTCAGCAGACCCAGTTGCCGCAGTAACCTCTATCATGTTGTCTCCACACACAACTTCCCATAAATCCTCTCCAAGAAGATAGCTTTCCATGCACGACCTCCACTTATTAAAGTTGGTTGGAGTTAAAAGTTCAATACCGAGACCTCTTGCAAATCCACCATCCATTGCACTATCACAGATTTAACAAACTTCTAGAGAAGAGCAAACTTGATGGTTGATCACTGCTCAAGCCTCTGTTCCCTCTGATACCATGTTAAAATTTCTCAAGATGATCAAAGAGATAGCGTAGATACCAAGTCAGACTTTCAGAGCTATCAAGATGACACCTTGATTGAGCGGAAAATGGGAACCCGACGCAGGAATACTTTAACCATAACCAAGCTTAACAAACCAAATGCAAGGAAAGTAACAAGCAGGTCATGTATTAACAATCTTCTTTACAGTAAGAGGTAAACATGGCGAGACATGATTTTGCCAAGTAAAACAAGGAAGCAGAGAGCAACAAAAATAAGAAGCCGGGTGGACAGAAGTCGAGACCCAGATGAAGCACCCGGCAGACATAGAACCAGACCGTATATCCGCAGCTTGTACCATGGCTAGAGCCGAAGAGGCCGAGCTGCCGGATAACCGGTACATCCTGGCGAACAGGCAGATCTCGCGAGTACAGCGAACACGCCACCAAGACCTATCTTCAATCAAGACCAAGTCTTGCATCCAGCAATCTCTGAACACGCTCCGCGGATGTAAGACTACAGTCTGCGCAGACCGCCTGCTCAACTTCACTTTGCCTAACCTCGAACTTCGCGGTTACCTCTTAACTGCACCGCCTGAGATTAATGGCACAGACCAAAGCCAATCTTGCGATCTCCAAGAATAGTCTGTATAGAGCGAACTCTGCGGACTCCAAACCAGTCTGCCCAAACTGCGGATAATCAACTTATCCTCACAGCTACCTCCAAGGAAAAATCACCAGGCCGCAAATTCAGACCGCTCAGGCCGCACACTAGTCTGTCAGACTGTCCGCCCAGACAGCGTTGTATGCCTGATCAATCCCCACTTTCACTTCAATAATTTCAACAAAAAAGCCTCTGAGAACTCCCCCCCACAGGATAGTGCTCAACCGTCGTCATCTGAACGTCGAGCGGCTAGTCGCTCTCCGCCAGTCTCTAGCATATCCCTCTAATAATGTCACCATAAGTGATACTGCAGCTACTATTAGGCACATCATGCCTACTAACAGCTCCTCTACGAGCTCAACCCACTCGTTCGCCTGTATGGTAGTCTCTGTGCCTCTGAAGATGGGAGGCCTCAACCCCGGAAAGTCATCAGTAGGTCAGTGGGTACTAAAAACTGTTGTGGTGGTTGTGCCAAGGCTGTCCGGAACATCGCCAGGATAGCTGTCAACGCTTGCCCCAAGTCGATGTCAACAAATAGTGCAGCTGCAAGGGTAACTGGGCCTGCAGGTGGGGTGGCGGGGACATATCCTTTGGAGGAGGATCTCCCATTATTGGACTCCAGTATCTAGAGAAGCAACCGGAAACAAGTGTCAGCAATTTTCAAAAATAGGGAAAATTTGCAAGAACTGACAAAGTGGAAACAAATGTGTGTGGGTGTGCTATCGCACAGTCTAGAATCCCTAAGCTTCTACACCATGGTCTACCAGGCTTCCACTTCATGGTTCATCCTGAACCAAAGAATAAAGCGAGGGACAAACGGATCCTGAGACTGCTCCACAAGGACAGATCGTGATGGCTCTGATCCATTTGTAACCCCCCCCCCCCCCCCCACCTTTGCCCGGGTCAGACCGAAGGGGATCTTACTTGCCCAAAACATCCATCCAGTGCTCTTTAATGGGCATCGACCCATACTAATAAGCACTAGCTGGCCGTCTCTCTCGGCACGAACCACAGCATACACATCACATCACAGAGATAAGCGGAAGCATTAACAAGATGCCACGGCATATATATATATATATATATATATATATATATATATATATATATATATATATATATATATATATATATACATATACATATATATGTATATATATATACACACACACACACATATATATATAAAACCGTGTGTCCTTAAGGAGAATAAAAAGGTTGTAGCCACTGTTTGTACATAAGGCACGTAGGTTATATAGGAACATCTACTTCAAACCCTCACACTCTCAATCTAGCTACCTAGCACTCAAATCTCGAAACACTGGAGATGATAGGGGTTCTTCTGCTCGCGTAGTCCTATCAGCTGGCGTATTGTTCCGCAGCAGTTGGTTCTCACGGTGCTCCATCTCCTGTGAATGGTTAATAAACTAAACATTAATCATAGAGCTAAGTGGAAACAAATCTCCTCCACAGATCCATATCCTGGGGACGAGCTTATGAACTTAAAGTAGATAGCCGAAACAAGAAAGAGTTAGTACAACATTTCTTATATAAACTAGGAGTCACCATACAAAGAGGTGTGTCATAGTATAACAGGAAATAACGACAGGGATATAGATCAGTTATAATTAAAGCTAAACTGGCACATCATGTATTCACAATTTGTGCTCGCACCGTAGGCATTCAACCTGCGCACGCACCACATGCATTCATAGTCGCGTAGACACCACAGACATTCATAGTCGTGCAAACACCGTAGGCATTCACAGCCACGTAAACACCGCAGGAATTCACAGCCACGCAAACACCGTCGGCATTCACAGTCACGCAAACACCACATGCATTCACAGCCACGCAAACATCGCAGGAATTCACAGTCGCGCAAACACCCTATGTCGACATAGTATGGACCGCTTATTTTCAAGCAGGGTGGCGAGACCCGTGGGCCTCACCAATGTGGCCGTCGGTGACAGTGGTCAGTCCTGCCACTTCTGTGGGTGATCGTACTACACATCTCAAGCCACAACGTACAACCCTATGTACTCTTGGATGTAAGAGACATCCAGCGATTCAACATTTTGGTCGACCAGTGGAGAAAACCTAACGGGAAAAAACATAATGGTCGGTCACCAGTGGTACCCATTCCCTATCGCCTTGAGTCGTCAAACTTCATGCACCGATACGATCGGTCTGCGGAAGTGACTGACCCACCACAAATTACTGCAAGCAATTTACAAGAAAACAAGTAAAAATAATTTTGTTAATATGCATCGGGTCTACAACGGCTTACCCTACCATGCTTTAAATAATTCGGACAAACGACACTTGGCTCGACTTTCGACAAGGAGCGTGGGAGCACTTTATTTGGGCTAATCTAGGGGAAACACCTCAACTCCTATTATCCCCAGCTAAGGCTCAACCTGTCAAATAACTGCCCGTTAGAGCATGACCCGTACTTAAAATAGTAAATTGCATAAACAAAAGTGTGGTAATAGAATCTACTGATAGTATACGCTGCAGAATTGACATATTGTAATGAAATAGGACAGGTATGAAACTAGAGTGGTACTGGATTAAAAGTAAGTACTGAAAGGAACTGGACCAACACGAGACTAGAGTACTTAGCTAAAATAAATAAAAGAACTGGATCAGTACGAGACTGAAATAAATCATAAAGAAAATGGTTAGTAGTCCAATCACTCCATTCAGGAGGCTTCAATTCCATCTCCATTCATAGGAGGCAAGTTTAGTTTCATCTCCGTTCTCGTGAGACATGTTTAGCTCTATTTTTGTTTTTAAGAGGCTTCTTCGGCTCCATTTCAATCTTTCGAAGGCTTCTTCGGGTTTCCCCCAATATTAAGATTCGATAATGATTTAGTTGTGCCTTTTTAATTTATGGCTTAATCGGATCAGGAGCTTGTTGGAGTTACATCTTTATTATTCGTCTAGAATAGCAATTCAAGTACTCGTACTTTCATCTTCTAAGCCTACATGACTTACCCAAGAGTCTTTTAAAAACGAGGCGCTCGGCGGTTCTACTAAATCTTGGCATACTCAGAGCTTGGTCACTTACCTCAATTACTCCCTTTAATTTACAAAGGCGGTAGCGTGCTCAGATTTACATTTACGAGAAAATTGATCGTATCAATTTCCGAACGCGGCCCTAGGCTCTAAGAAATCGGAAAAACTTCAATTTTTATCCTAAGATTCTCAAATTTTGATACAATCTTTAAGAGGGCTTAAAAAGAGCCTAGTAATTTTTTCAAAAATTTTAGAGTAATTTTGGGTCTTTAATTTGGCAAAATAAAAAGTATTTATACTTTTAAAATTACTAAAACTACTACAAAAATTCTCAAAATATTTTGTGGGGGAAGCCCTCATTAAGGGCAAAAATTTTTATGTTCAATACTTTTTCCCTAAGAGCCTAGATTTTTTTCTGAAAAATCTACAAATTTCTGTTTGAAGAATGGTCTGCAAATAGCCAAATCAAACTAAATCCTGCGGCCAGGAACAAGTTGGACGAATGAATAGCCAAACCTTTCCTCACAACGGATCGGTCATGGATCCGATGCGGGGGTGCTGATGTTGAGGTGGTGGCAGTAATCTATATAATCTTTGTCGTCCAATCTCATCACCGAGATCGGACGGCGGCTGCTCCTCCCGACGATAGAGAGGGTGGTGACCTCTGCAACCACCGGCCAACTGTTGCTGGATGCCGACGCTGCCCCCGACCAACTCGTCGGGGGTCGGAGACCTCCTGGGCGGTAGTCTGATGGCTTGCCGCCGCCGACCACCGCTAAAATTTTTAAAACTAAGAGCAGGGTGGCGGGTTGCTCTGCTCTTATCAACATCGCGCCACCTCGCCTCTCTGGTGACTGTTCGGCATGAAACCACCCCTGGTCGACGCGCTGGGGGTTGGGTTCTTCTCTGGTAGTGGTCCGGCGGCCTGGCGTCGCCGGCCGCTGCCGCGAAAAATAAAAGAGCTTTAGCACTGTTTTTCGGGTGCCGCCGGAGCGGCGATTTCCGATAGCACCTCGACCCTCTGCCACTGGGGAAAGTTATCCTCGGTGGTGTAGCACTTTCCCAGCGCCACTACTGGTACTAGGCAAGACTAACCACATGCAGCCACCACCCAACCTGGAGCTTGGCTCGGGTGATGCCGGCAGCGCTCCGGCAGCTGGGAGGCCCATGTATTACGTTGAAAAAGTAGGGAAGGAGGAGGGAGAAGCTTTCCACCTGGGCTAGAGGAACTTTGGAAGTCCTTGGCTGAGCCTCCATTAAAGGTGGTGGAGGAAGAAGGTAGCAGTTTTCTAGATCTGGGTTTTTCCGGTGACCCAGGGTTCCGACAAGGGGGTTTAGGCTTGCTTGAGTTGAGTGAGGAGAAGAGCAGGAGGGCATGGTCTTTTATAGGCTTGGGGAGGGTGGCCACCCCTCCCCAATGTGGGAATAATCAAATGAGAGGAGGACCTCCTCCCCTCCTCCTCCACTTGCTCAGGCCAGGTGGCACCATCATAGGGAGGTAGTTTACCTAGGTGGGATTTTCCAAGGGCCCACCTACCATGCCTTTACTGGTTTGGGTAGCCCAACAGGTGAGGAAGACTAAGCCCTAACTAAAAATGAAGAGGAGGTGCCCACCGCTTTGAGAAATTTTTCCAAAAATGGATTCTTTAGGGGGTTTGGCCAAAGTCAACCCTAAGGTGGGTCCCCCATGCTGGTCAAAGTTAAGGTAGGTCAAGTCATCGGGATTTGGGTCAAAGTTTGGGTGTTTGTGTCATAATTTGTGTGCGCATGCTTTTCGGTTCATGATAACACACAGTTTGACCACAGATTGACCACTCGTCCTTGAAATTGACCGGGACGAACCCAATTGACTTTATATTGACCATACGAATCTAATGTCACTGACCGGGGTCGAATCGAAGTTCATTTGTTAAATATTCAAAATTTGTGCGTCACGGCGCGCTAAAACGGTCAAAACACTCATATTTGCCGTTAGAATTCGAATTGGACACAACGAGTTCCAATGCGTTTGTATCGACTATATGAAGACATAGGAACTGACAGAACTTAAATTGGAGTTCTCTAGGTCGTTATCCAAAAATCTCGTTTTTGCGACGTTCTATGAGGAACGGCCATATCAACCATATGACCTCCGAATTCAACAGAACGAGCTCCAACGCACTCATATTGACTATACGAGGCCACAGGAACTGACAGAACTCAAATCAGAGTTTTCTAGCTCTATATCCCTGTATGAGGTTACCTCCTACCTTGGTATGGACCATATGTAGAGGTTTGGGTCGCTTTTATTGGGCTCATTAAGTTCCCGGTGGCCCAATAAAAGTCGAGATGTTACACGTCCGTTTTCAACTAACATGATCATCGCAGCGTTGGACACGTGGCAGCTTCAGGAGATATCGCCTGCGATAGCTAAATATCGTCCGATGATAACGAGTTTTCTATAAAAGGCTGGAAACTTTGTGCATTCGATAGAGACGCCTTTTGAATCAGTGATTCCTCCTCCACCAAGCTAGAACTCCGATTCTTTTGAGAGAGGGTTATCTCCAGAGATAGAGAGAAAATCATTTGTGCAAATAGGAAGATCTAAAAGAGATTTTGAAGGAGAAAGGCTACAACGTACATTCAACATGAATGGCAAACACATCAAAAACGTCGATGTCTACATCGCCTTCGTCTTCACCTTCAGAAAGTCTTGGAGAGTTTCTCTTATTTTTTAGTATCTTATAATCTCTTTTATTTCATCTTTTTGTTTCGGGAGAAGAAAAAATGTTCGGGGAGAACGTCGGATTCCGAGGAAGGATTTCGTAGGAAATTCGCCTTGTTTGTGACGACTAGGTCCTTGTGCGGCTTAAGGTGAAATTCGTCGCCTTGTGTGTAGCGACTAGGTCGAGGTTAGATCTAGCGGAGGCTAGAGGCCGCATCTGGGGTAAGATAGGCTATAGACAGCCGATCCTTGGGAGAATGACCGGTGAATCATCAAAAAAGGATTTTTCTATTCGCCTCGATTTCTAGCGTTATAGAAATCAAATATTTTTATATACAATTTCTAATGAAATAAAATCATATTTCTTTTTGTCTTATAATTTTGATTTTATTTTCATTTATAAAATATTTTGAAATATATCGTTCAAAAGTTTTAACGCAAAATATATTGCAAAATTCATTTTTATTAGATTTAAATGCTTAAATTAAATATTCATGAACTAGCGCCCGACGGTAACACTTAACGTCGGTGGTAATGAAGAAATATTGAATTCTGTTTTTCCTAATAGTAATGTTTAATATTATATTTTTGATATATTAAAATATAATTTTCTATAAAATATTTCAAAATTTCATTAATTAACTCTTATATTTTTTATTTAAGAATTAAATTCCATAAATTCCTTATTCTTTGAATTTGGCCGTGGCCTAATATATATATATATAATGCAGATAAAATTACATAGAGATGGCAACCTGCATCAAAAGATGCGCTAGCGACGTGGTAAGGGGCATACCCCTTTCCCACTTGAATTCATTAAAACAAATCTTACAAACATGATCGGATGCCGAGCTTGTCTTTAGGATAACAAAAGAAGTCTCCACTCTTTTGAACATTGGGAGGTGGCGGGCCATTTCAGCTTCAAGTTTACCATAGCAACATTCGCTGAGCATTCGGCGAAGAGGACATGCATCTTTTCTATCGCCCTCCGAGGCAATGATGTTTTCCTTTACCGATCCATCAAAAATTACATTGATCCATCCAGCGGGGTGGGGCACCCAAGTAAATCCCTTATTCACCACACTCTAAGGGCGTCGTAAGATTCAATAAAAAGGTGGTGTTGGCGATGGGGAAGCAGTCGATTGCGTTCGTGCTGCACGCACTCTTGGTATTGTCGGCTGGGGTATTGCCTTTGTCATTTCCATTGCTCGGTTGCGTGAGTTTTTTCGTGATGCGTCAAGCTTGCGACTATCCAAGGATTTCGGCCTCGCGTGGGGGAAAATCCTGCCGTCGTCACTCGGTGGGGGATCTTAGCAGTTATCGAACCGCTTCGGCTATTGTCCTTGCTATGGAGACTTGGTGTCATGTCATGCATTGTGGCGCTCTTAGAGCTTCTGGTGCTTTTAGGTCCCTTGTTTGTCGGGCGCTGTCATTGGCGGTCGTCGTCGAGCGTTAGTGGCGAGAGTGTGACGGGGAGGACACTTGCCCCCCTTGTCTTGGTAGTATGAATGTACTTGAAGATTTGTTTGCTTTGGGAGGCGGCGACAAACCTTGGTTCGTGCGTGCTTTGAGAGTGTTTCGGACTTAGTGAAGAGACTTTGCTCGCTTTTTCCTAGGGAGGACCAGAGTTCGTCCGTACGATACTGGTGAAGTACCTTTGTTTGGTCGCTTTTTAGGAGGAGTCCGTCCGGATGGTGGTGAAGCTGAAAGATGTCAAGGTTATGCGAGCATCCATAATAGCTGAGTACAACTGGTCTCACGACCTTGAGATGGAGCAATCTCGTATCGCAGAGGAGGTCCGCTCTGGGAAGATGGCAATTGGGATTGACCTGCTTGAGTATGATGTCACGTACCACTTGGGATTCGACAAGGGGTTTTGGGTTGCTCGGAGGATACCAGAGCGCGACGACCTGGGCATGGAGGATACCTCAGATGATGATGTTGATGTCGACGTTGAGGGATGATCCCATTATGCCTGATCTTGTTTGCTTGCTTTGTTTTTGCTTCGTTGTGCGGGCGTGCCTTTATACCATCACATGATCTTTGTTCCTATGATGATGTAGCTCGTGAGGCAGCTTTTATTTGATCAAATACCCTCTTTTTGGATCTTTTGTGTTCTAGTTGTGCTCTGGTGTGTGAACACTTTTGGCAGAGTAGTGCTTAGCTTGAGCGTTGACATCTCGAACAGGTTGCTAGCGGGGGATATTCGTCCTCTTGTATTTTGGGGGGACCAGAGTCTGTCTAAGTAGAGGTGGCAGAGAATTTTTGTTCTCTTGCGTCTTAGGAGAACCGAGGTTCGTCCAGGTGGAGGTGACGATGAACCTTTGTTCAATCGTGCTTTAGGAGAACCGAGGTTTTCTCGAGAGGATATGACAAAGAACCTTTGTTAAATAATGCTTTGGGAAAATCGGGGTTCGTCCGAGAGGAGCTGGTGAAGAACCTTTATTCGATCATGCTTTGGGAGAACCGGGGTTTGCCCGAGAGGAGGTGGCGAAGAACCTTTGTTCGATCGCGCTTTGGGAGAATCGGGGTTCGTCCGAGAGGAGCTGGTGAAGAACCTTTGTTTGATTGCGCTTTGAGAGAATTGGGGTTCGTCCGAGAGGGGGCGGCACAAAACCTTTGTTTGATCCCGCTTTATGAGGATCGTGGTCCGTCCAAGTGAAGGTGTAGATGAACCTTTGTCCATCCCGCCGGGGAGGACCGAGGTCTGTCCGGGTGGAGGTGGCGAAAAATCTTTGTTTGTTCGTGCCTTAGGAGAATAGGAGTTCATCCAAATGAAGGTGCAGATGAACCTTTGTTCATCTCTCTTAGGAGGTGCAGACAGACCTTCGTCTGTATCGCCTAAGTTGTAGAAGAGCTTTCGCCGATCTCGCCCGAGGTGGTGATGAAAGGCTTTTGCCAACCTCGCCTAAGATGGCCCGTTCACTTGTTCAGAGTCTCGCCTTGGGATATTTGAACACCCATTTGGGAGAGGCCGAAATCTCCATCTTGGGATATCCGAACACTCTGTTTAGGAGAGACTGAAATCTCCACCTTAGGATATCCAAATGCTCTGTTTAGGAGAGGCTGAAATCTCCACATTGAGATATCTGAACCCTCTGTTTAGGAGAGGCTGAAATCTCCACCTTGAGATATCCGAACACTCTTTTAGTAGAGGCTGGAATCTCTGCCTTGGGATATCAGAACACTCTATTTAGGAGAGGCTGGAATCTCCACATTGGAACATCTGAACACTCTGTTTTGAAAAGACCGGAATCTCCATCTTGGAATATCTGAACACTCTGTTTAGGAGAGAACATAATATCCACCTTGGGATATCTGAACACTCTGTTAGGAGAAGCCGGAATCTCCACTTTGGGATATCTGAATACTTTGTTATTTGGACACACAATGAGAAACTCAATTCTTACTTCATTGATGCTGAAAAAATGAGGTACAAGTACATGCGTCAGATGTCTTGGACGTCTTACAAAATAAGAATAAGTTCTCCATTAGGATGGTCGTCCAGAGCATTTCCACCATACGGGCTTACTCTAGATTGGTTGATTCATGGTTCTTATCTTATAGAAATTTCCAAGGAGTCTCAGGAAAAGAAACTGTTCAATTTCTGTCTCCATCCGCGCGTAACCCTCCATGTTATGTCTGCGCCCTTGGTGGAAATCACAGTATTTGGATTGATCTCCCGAGTTGCGAGCAAGAGCCCTTGGCCTCTGAAGGGAGAGATGATCGCGGATGGTGAGCAGTGCTTCTGCTCGCGAAGTGTTGAGGGGAGCTAAGGATTGATCATGGCAGTGCCCCCAATTCAGTGGGAGTTTCTGTGGCGCTCGCGGTTTCCCCTGGGACTTGGCAGCGATTCCTGATCCTTCTTCCTTTTCAATATTCATTCGAACTGCAGCCAATGCACTTTGATTGTTTTGTCTGCTGTGATTTGATCCTTGACTCAGTGGATGTGGTCACAGTAGCTGGAGCGTGTTTCGCTCTTAACATAGAGTGGAATTTTCCTGGTCGGAGCCCTCTGCGGAAGGTTCCGCGCAGGAGCTCGGGGCTAAACCCCGGAATCAGTCGTGCCTCTGCAGCAAAGTGACAAAAGAAATCCTTGAGTGGTTCTACCTCGGCCTGCCGTATTCCTACGATGTGCGAGGGGTCCCGAATGATCCGCTGGTTGGCGATGAACTGATCCGTAAAAAGCTGGGCTAACTTGGCGAAGTTCTTGATTTCCCCCTCCTTTAAGGAGTCGAACTAGGTGTGAGCCTCTCCTTTTAGAGTTGTTGGGAACGCTAAGCATGGGAGCGGCTCGGGGGCATTGTACATGTGTATTATGTTTACAAAGTGCCTGATGTGCCCTAAAAGATCACCTTTCCCGACAAATATCTCAAAACTGAGGAACTCAATCCCGGGCAGAGCGGGATATACCAGGATGAATGGAGCTATCAGGGAGATGATGTGGATTGGGCGTCGCACGTTTGCGTCTTGGTGCCCCCCGCGTCCACACTCCTTTTTGATCACACACCTTTCTTCCACGCGGGTGAGTCCTCTATCAGTCAGAGCGGTGGCTTCTTTCATTGTATGAAAGTTTTCACATGAAAGCCCGGGAAGTTTGTTGGCGATTGTGGGGTTTGTGAAGCTATCAGCGCCGGATGATTCGTCTGCAACGAGATCCTTGGAACAAATTGTGCCTTCAGGTGTTATCTGGCTCGTAACCTGCGGGGGTTGACCTTCAGGAGTGATATCCACGCGTGGAGAGCGATGAGCCCTCAAGCTCTCTAGCTGGGTGAGCGCCCTAGCGCGGTGCTCCCTTAACAGGCACCTACATTCTTCCACCGATGTTGGGGACGCGGTAACGGTGGATCCTCCCTGAAGCAAGGCGTTGTCGGCGGGCGAGTTGGCGATGGATTGTTTGGCGCGCGGAGCTTCCGAATGAGAAGTATTGAACGAAGTGGAATATGGATTGCGTGGTTGTTCCCCGGGTTGCGAGGTTTCTGCGAGGCATGCATTGCGTCTGGCTTCTCCAGATGTTATACTCGGATTATCTTCCTTCTTTCTCCCTTGCTCGTGGCGATGAAGTGCTCCGTTGGGAATGATGCCTCCCACGGTCAGTGTGTAACGGCCTCCCTAGCCTACGCTCGCAAGGACGGCCGCTGGCACCCCCAACACCACGCTTGAAAGAGTTCAGCCTAACCAGGTCTGCAGACCATGCACCCCAACCCCTCTCCATCCACAGTCGGGTTGTTGAGGCCAGAGATCGAACCCGAGACCTCCTTGATAAGGAGTTTTCAAACAACTCCTCATCACCAACTGAGCTGCAACTCAATTGGTGATGAGCAGTGGTTTGAAAACTCCTTATCGAGGAGGTCTCGGGTTCGATCCCCGGCCTCAACAACCCACCTGTGGATGGAGAGGGGTTGGGGTGTATGGTCTACAGACTTGGTTAGGCTTAATCCTTTCGAGCGTGGTGTTGGGGGTGTTGGCGGCCGTCCTTTCGAGTCGTGGGCTAGGGAGGCCGTTACACAGTGCCCCTGAGCCCATGGATAGTACGTAGCACGGGTCACTCCGTTGAGCGAGCCATGACTTGAAAGTAATGATGGCGGGTCCATCGTCGTGTGATATTTCCTTGGGGACTTAGAAGTCCCTAAGTCTCTTGGTGGAGTGAGCGTCGGGCCCTAATGCTGCATTCGTTCTTTCATCAAGTATGTTAGCGTGGTGCTTATCCCCTCGCATCATTGGCATGTTGCTGGCAGGTGAGTTGCTTGAGGCTTGATAGTTAGATCCCTTGCAAGTCACACGTTCTGCTGCGTGTGTGCCACCTTTTGTCATTGCTACTGGTGTTGCGATCTTGAAATTTGTTAGAGCTTTTAAGAACACATTATCACAGACGGTGCTAAATTATTGCGTGTCACCCGACTTTTTCTCCGGTCCGGAGAAGCGGACCACCTTGGCTCGGAGTCGAGTCGGGCGTGCAATCAGTTAAAAGAAACTGCAGCAATGGACAAGAGACGTTTTGATGTGGAAAATCTGGAAAGGGTGAAAAACCACGTGGTTGGAATTGTGTCGATCCAAAATCAACTAGCTTCATGGAGTGTTACAAAGATTGGTTCGATCTCGGAGGGCAGCAGGCCGCTACTCCATTACAAGTCGGTAAATGAGAAAAAACAACTAAGTCTTCGGAGCCTCAATGGAGGTGCTCTGGCCTTGAGACGACACTGAGCTCGCGAAATCTTGGTGGGAGCGTTCCGGATGGAAAATATTCTAAGTCAACAGAGCATCTGAATGTTGTGCTCTCGTTGACGCAGAGCCTAGATGGGAGCGCTCTTGCGGAGGCGGTTGACGTCACTTGAGACGTGAGGGAACTGTAGCGCAAGGAGAAGTCTGGAGGTAGCGCTCTCGTTGATGCGGAGCCTAGATGGGAGAGCTCTCGAGGAGACGGTGGACGTCACTTGAGGCGTGAGGGAACCTTAACACAAGGGGAATAGCGGAGCGAATTCCTGTGCGGAGAATCGACCTAAGTTCACAATCTCACCGAAAAACCTCAGAGCTCACTCTTGGCACTGGAGTTGCTTAGCTTGAAATGAAGGTCTGGGGGCCTATTTATAATTTTTTGAGGGGCGTGTCGGTAATTGCGTCAGGGAGTAATTTGTGCTGGCGAATGTCGTCGCTCCATTTCAGTCACGTGGATCACCATTTTTGCTGAAATGACATGAGTGTCCCCTTCTCCCCGGGCAGTTTGGGCTTCCCGGCAAGGTGCCCGGCGGCGGCGACGACGATTGGGGGCGGCGGCTAGGTCTTCTAAGGCGGCGGCGAGGGAGGTCGGCGGCGGCGGTGAGGGAGGTCAGCGGCGGCGGCGTGGGGGGCCGGAGGCGGCGGCGAGGGCGGCCGGTGGCGGCGGCGAGGGCGGCCGGCGGCGGCAACGGCGGCGGCCGGCGGTGGCAACAGAAGCCGCCGTGTGGGAGCACCGTGCTCGCACGGGAGCGGTCGTACTGTGCGCTTGCGCTGCTGCCGTGCTGTGCACTTGCTCTGTCCGGACGCTTTGGCAGGTGGGCGTGCAGCATTGTCCTCTTCTTATATGCTTTCGGACTTTTCTGATGAGCATGACTTTCTGCGTGCAGCTCGCTTGGCATATTAACCTTTTGTGTCATTTCAGCAAACCAAGAAGGCCATAGGTATATATTTATATACCTCTCTTAAATATTTTATATATTAATCTCCCAAACCAAGAAGGCCAGAGGATTATATCTCACTTCTCTCTTTTAGACTTCATTTGGTTCTGCGTTTGACTCTGATACGTTTACCCTAAACGAAACGTTGTTGCAGAAATTTTTTGACTTTCCGCCTCCCTCTCTAATCTCTAGCGTTTAGCTCCTGTAGGAATTCCTCCCCTTGCAACCCGCTACCACGACCTCCAGTCGATGGCGTTTTCAGAATTTTTTGTTTCTGGAATTTTGCAACCGCCCTCCCGTGACCGGAGCCGGCGGCGATCCGGCGAACAGTCTCCTCCAAGCTCCCGCCGCCTTCTCCAAGCCCGGCCTCCTCCAAACTCCAACTACCTCCGCCTCCTCTGAGCTCCAACCACCTCCGTCTTCAAGCTCTGCCTCCTCCAAGCTCCAACCGCCTCCTCCAAGCTTCATCCGCCTCCGCCTCCTCCAAGCTCCAATCATCGCCGCCTCCTCCAAGCTCCAGCCGCCTCCGCCTACTTCTCCATGTGGAGGTTACCGCCGCCGGGAGAAAACTTACATTAGGAAAATTTTAATAAAAAATATTTTATTAAAATATAATATATATTAATCATATAAATTATATATATATAATCGTAATCACTAATTTGTCAAAACGGTTCTCCAATCTAAACAGTTATGCAAACACAATTTATCTAAACAAATCTTCATTTTCAGCAATCAGTTTTCAACGAGAGAGGGGGAGGTAAAGTGCAAAAATGCACTTACCGTGAATTGCGGGCATCCAACGGCTTGCGTTGGATGCTCGCACACATCTCAAAGCGAGATGAGATGCACTTGCTTTTAGATGTGTGCGGGCATCCACGCGAGCCATTGGATGCCCGCACTTTATCGTAAAGTGCATCCCTGCACTTTTCTCCCCCAGACCCGTTTCCAACCGTTTCATTTACAATCGCAACCGCTCTGCTCTGTTGTCTGCTCCATTTACGATCGTAACATCTTCATTTACAATCGCAACCCAAACGAAATCGTAGCCTTAACTTCCATCTTAAGTTCCAAGCAAAGGGGAGGAAGCAGCAGAGCCGGATATCTCCGGACTCGATTTATTTCCTTTTATTAATTTATAAGTATTATACAGACAAATATTTATTTCCTTTTATTAATTTATAAGTATTAAGACTTATTTATTTTATTTTAAAAGCAATTCCTTAAGCGGATATCTGACCTCACTTGCCACCAGTGTTGCTCCTCTCGCCTTGACTTACACGCCTCCTCTGCTCTGCTGTCTGCCCCCTCCTCTTTTAGGCCGGCGCTGCTCGCTTCTGCCTCCAACCTTTCACAACAAATGAAGAAGTTGCACAAGGCGGCAATGGCCCAGGAGAACTGCGAGGAGGAGATTAGCAAGAGCACGAAGGCGGAAATCAGTGATGAGCTCGCCGCCCTTTGGAGCATGGCCACGCCAATCACGGCCATGAACTGCGTCGTGTTCCTCCGCGCAATGATATCCGTGGTTTGTCTCGGCCGTCTTGGACCAATGGAGCTCGCCGGCGGCGCGCTTTCCATTGGCTTTACCAACATAACGGGCTATTCCGTCATGTTCGGCCTCGCCTCAGGCCTGGAGCCACTCTGCAGCCAGGCTTACGGCTCCCGCAACTGGGACCTCATTTCCCTCTCTCTGCAGCGCGCCATTCTCCTTCTATTAATGGCCTCCATTCCAATCTCTTTCCTCTGGTTAAACCTCGGCCCCATCCTCATCTTCCTCAGACAGGATCCCGCCATCACCGCGGTCGCCGCTTCCTACTGTCTCTTCTCCCTCCCCGACCTCCTCACCAACACATTTCTCCAGCCACTCCGTGTTTTCCTTCGCTCGCAGGGAATCACGAAGCCTATGGCCGCTTGCTCCGCCGCCGCCGTTGCACTTCACATCCCCCTCAGCTTCCTCCTCGCATTCGCCCTCCGCCTCGGTGTTCCCGGGATCGCCCTCGCCGCCGTGCTCACCAACCTTAATATGACCATCTTCCTCATCGGCTACCTTCGCTTATCCGGCGCCTGCGTGCTCACATGGCGTGGTTGGTCCCGTAGCGCCCTTGATCAGCTCACCCCGCTTCTCCGGCTCGCACTCCCCTCCTGCTTCGGCGTCTGCCTCGAGTGGTGGTGGTATGAGATCATGACAGTCCTCGCCGGCTATCTCCCAAATCCCACCGCCGCCGTCGCCGCCACCGCCATTCTCATCCAGACTACCAGCCTCATGTACACTGTCCCAATGGCTCTTTCTGCCTGCGTTTCCACCCGGGTAAGCAGTAAATCCCTCATTCGAGCTTTCCCAGTTAATTACCCCATAGTTTTATTATTAATTTCAGGTGGGGAACGAGCTTGGTGCTGGGAGGCCAAGGAGAGCAAAGAGGGCATCCATGGTGGCGCTGGGATGCTCGCTGATGACCGGCGTGGTTAACTTAGCCTGGACTGTGGCATTCAAAGAGAGATGGGCTCGGCTTTTCACCAGCGACGCCGCGGTGGCGGGTCTGGCGGCGGCGGCAATGCCGCTTCTCGGACTGTGCGAATTGGGTAACTGCCCGCAGACGACTGGATGCGGCGTGCTTCGCGGGACAGCTAGGCCTGCAATCGGCGCTAGGATTAATCTCCTCTCCTTCTACTTTATCGGCACGCCGGTGGCCGTCGGGCTTGCGTTCGGTTTGCGGCTCGGGTTCGGCGGGCTGTGGTATGGTCTGCTCACTGCCCAAATAGCCTGTGTTGCATCAGTTTTGGTGGTGGTATTGGGAAGGACTGATTGGGAAGCAGAGGCTGGACGAGCCAGGAAGCTTACCGGCGTGGAGCCGTCCGCCGCCGCCGGCGATTGCGCTATCGTGGTGGAAGAGGAGATGAAGCGTTTGTTAGGTCTTGCAGGCGGCAGAGATGAAGTGTAGTGGGTGAAAGGGTGGAAGAAGTAAAGCAGTGTTTTAGCCTGTTTTGAAATTATGGCTGTTCTGGAAATTGGTTTCGTTTCCAGAATGGAAACTTGGTGGAGGACTGGAGAGAGGCGGCCTCATGTTTTGGCCTTTTCTTGGCTGTTTAGAGAATTGTTGTTGGAACAGTTAAGGAGCTGGTTAATAACCCTGCTGTGGTCTGGAAGTTGTGTAAAAAAAAAACCAGAAGACTTCGGCCATTGCTTTGTAGGGTCTTTTTCAGGTTTGGTGCTTGTTTACAGGTTGTTTTAATGGAAATGTATATGGCTTTTTTTTGGTTCAACCACTCATTTGATATTTACTAGTAATTGCCGTTGAAAAGTACGAGCGGAAAAGATATCATTAGTGTATAATCTCTAATTCGTCGAGATCAAAAATGTCTGAGAATTGAGAAAGTACTCGCGGCCTCCATGGAGCATTCGGCGATCTGGAGAGTACTCGTCGGAAGTATGGTATCCGGGTTTCAACAATTAACATCCTTGTTGATTTGTGTTCTAATACCTCTCTTTTTTATGCAGGTAATTTTTGCTCTGATTTTTAAACCACATTACTCAACTGTGCACTATTTTTGTTATATATTGTGCTCATAGTGTGCTTCTTGGATTGTTTAGAGTTCTTGGGAGACTTTGATAAAAAAATATTAACATGGAATTAATGTTGGAGGTCTATTTTTATTGGGACTAGTCTGAATTTTGTCCCAAAAAATGAACATAAAAGATACTTTCCACATAAAACTTTATCAATTGGTAATATGTTTTTGCTAGTTAGACCATGACAATGGTAAATATATAGGAAGGGGGTGAGAATCTTAGGCTTCGTTTGGCGCGGCGTTTTCACCGGCCGTTTGGAGAAAATGCCGCCGGAAAGCGGGTAAACAAATGCTCTACGGCGGCGTTTGCTCTGTTTCAACTCGCAGCAAGGAAGAAACAGTTTCGATCTGCTCTATTTCGACACCCGCCTCTCCCCCTCCGGTTCCAAATTCTCGTTTCGACCGACCGGCTGCACTCGCCACCACCGAACCAAATATATAGTTAGTAGTGTCCGTTTGTGATTGAAGTCCTTTCATGTTAAAGCGTTGTTCATTTGATCTCTGACATTGGATAACTTGGGTTCTTTATAAGAAGATTGAATCCTTTGAAATCATAATTATTGAAGACAATGAACTGGTTGGAATGAGGTTCCTTGATTGAGGGCTCTTCAGGAATTGCATTTATGACTCATTTTCTTAGTAGATGTTCTTTTACAATGGTTTTAGGGTCAATTTGACACAGTGATGACGGTCATGATCATGATGGTTAAATTGTCATTTGTTAACGCCTACTTAAGGAACTCCATCCACTTTTATGTTCAAACGGATGATGTTTGTTAGGCGATCCTTAATGAATGACGGTTTAACTCATCCGTTTATGACCGCCACCATCATGCCAAACGGAGCCTTAGTCCGTTAACTCACCGGTCAGCGGTTACGACCGCATGACCGGACCTTAATTAAGGCCCGGTTCATGCGGTCGTAACCGCTTGACCGTGAAAATAAGTCCTCCCAAACGGAGCCTTAGTCATCCTCATCGTTGGTTAATCTCCTATTTATTACTGTTGTAGTTGTTTTTGTAGCTTAGTATGTTAGATTACCCTCATATTGTGTGCCCTCAAATCTTGAGGTAAGCAATCCATATAAATTTTGACTCTGTTTGGCTCCGTTTGGCAGGGTGGCGGTGGTCATGAACACGGGGTTAAATCGTCAATTGTTAACGCTCACCTAAGAAACTTCATTCACTTTTATGTCCAAACGGATGATGTTTGTTAGGCGATCTTTAACGATGATGTTTTAACCCATGTATTTACGGCCGCCGCCCCACCGAGCCAAATTGTCTCCTCTTCAGGTTGAAGATATGTTTTACTGGTTTTTGCATGATCCTGATTGAAGTTAATAATATTTATCTATATACATGAGTTTGGAATAAATTGATTTTGATATGTTTATCCTGGGCGAACTTTTATGCGCATTGCAATACTAACTTGATTTTGAGCAAAAGAGCTATTTGATTTCTATATTAGTGATGAAGTCTTTAATAGATGGGCTACATCATTTTGTATTTATTAGTGTGAATTATGCCTCATTTATGGCTAAAATGAGGGAAGAAATTAATAAAGGACTCTAAATCTAAGTTAGATTAATAAATGGATTCATTTATTAATAATAGTCTTCTACAACTATTATTTGTTGGGACTCGGGAGCAGTAAAGTGCAGCCCTACATTTTACCGTAAAATGTGGGTATCCAACGGCCCGCGTGGATGTCCGCACACATCTCAAAGTAAGTACATCTTGCTCGCTTTGAGATGTGTGTGGGCATTCAACACGGATCATTGGATGCCCGCACTTTACGGTAAAGTGCAGCGAGTGCAATTTACCTATCCTCCTTTTGTTGAGGGTGGGCCTAGCCCAGTCGCGTCAACACTCTTGTTCCGGAAAGTTTGATCAACTTCGGGGGGTCCAATTTCTACTCAACTATAGGCGAGTCTACTGGTAAGTTTCCCGCGGGCAAGTTCACTATTACCTTGCCCATATGCAAATTCTTTTGCTCACTCGCAAAGGGAGAAGCCCCAGTTAAGTCACCCATGAGTGAGCATCTCACATACTTGGTCTTATCACCTTTTTTTGGTGGCCTCTTTTTACCCCTTGGTCGTGTAGGGTATTTGGCAAGGAGACTGGTCCACGGACTAGTGCTCTTATTGAATTTGTCTATAAATAAGACCTCAATGACACCAAGAATGACACTTTTCACCTCCCTGCTCTTTACTCGCTAGGTTTGTGTCTTCCTAGTGTCTAGCTCAACTATTGATTTTGAATAAGTTCTTTACGACTTTTGGATATGTGGCGGGACATACATGTTGCAGCACTCGGGTCGTGTTTGTAAACATTCCTATTTTAATTCTCTCTTGCTCTTGCCCTCAGATCTGTGAGGTAAGACTGCATGGTTAGTAATGTTGGACCACACTTTGGTCTGAACATTTGGGACAAGGATTTTCTTGGTTCTAACATTTTGGTGTTGTGAGTGTAGACTGCAGTCAGAGGTGGACATTTTTTGGAATGACAACATGGTTCAAGATGGAGAGCAGGAGATAGTTGTCAGCAACTTGTGAGTAAAAGGCGGGTTCATGACAAGAGTTGATTTCGTTGATTTCTGTCGAATGATGGAAGATACTTTGCAAGCTCTGCTTGCTCCTCTTGTCAAGGTCACGATGACCTTGCTTCACTGCGTTACTTCTTTCGAATATTGCGAGCCGTCCAGGGGACCTGGCAAGAAAGTCCCCTGAGACTAGCATGAATGACTAGTTCAGTCGCGTGTTCCGCTGACGAGTCCGCAGAGGATTCATTTCGGCGAAGTCGAGAATCCGACGAGCTCCCACAGAGATCACTTCGGCGAGCGCGTAGGAAGCCACCACCAGCCAACTAATCAGTATGGAGGAGGGATCCCCTTTTGTGAGGATATCCTTTTGGCCCTAGTCCTGGAAGGGTTCAAGGAGCCCTCTTTGAGTTACTATATGTAAGACCCCTCCCCTTACCAAGGAGTTAACCCGGTCTTATGCCCAGAACCGCCGTCTTATGGTGACAGTAACACACGGGCTAGTCGACACCGGAAGACGTCGATCCTGCCGGCTAGTACGATCATTTACCTGTAGGCCAATTGAGAATAGAAGTACAACAGAAAGAAAACTAGCAAGGTCATAAGTCACAGCAATAACATCATATATATAATGAAAAAGTACAACAATCCACAATGAGTACAAAAAGAGAGAAGGGCTTATGCACGTACATGCCAAAAATGAATAGTAAAGCTCTCTCTCACTATAACACTATGCGGAAGCAAACTCTAAACAAGCACACTCGCCATCACCTGACGCTGAGCTATGGTAGTAACACATGGTATCTGCTCCTCAAGTCCTGTCACCTCGTCCTGCTGGTCATACTGGTGCTCAACTCCTCGAGCTCCTAAAATGATACGGTCACAACCGACCGTTAGTCATAAAGACTAAGCCATTATCGTCCTTGCCTCACCCCCGCGACTCCTAGGCACCGAACGGGAGGACGAAAGCGGAGGACAACAAGCAGTATCAAAATAGAAGCGGGTGACGGTGGATCTATTTTATCATGGATATATTTCTAACAATTATGTCATTACATTAGCAGTTCTATATATATAACACATGTAAAGTAAGTAAGTAGTACTGAAAGAAGAGTGCAATATGTAAAGTAAAGAAAGAGCAGAAAGTAAACTATCTACCGCTACACTAACATCACAATAGTACCTTAACTTATATGAATGCACATACAAACTTATAAGTTAAGGTTTCAGAAGTATAACTTATCATATAAAAGAGCTCATATTAATTTACATGATTAGGATCCATGATGCGTATGACCTAAATATGTATGTATGTTATGTATGCAGGTTATTATTTATGCAAGTACAACTCACACACACGACTCTGTGATTACAGACCTTTAGTTCCCGCTTTTTGGAGCTAGCATCACTCTCTGGTACCACCGTTGTGGCTACGACATCAGTTGAGCGGGCATCTCCACTCCTAGGCGGGTATACACACTACCAGACCTAAACCTCTCATACGCCTATGTACACGTCCTAGGTGCACTCTAGAGCCCCTGTGTTCTATTTGCTGGCTACCTACCAGTATTTTTGGTCGAGTGTGCGTTTTTGGGGATCGTCGTCCAAAACGCAGTGTAAAACAACCCACTGGCCCTCAAACCCTCACACCTCGCCAGAGTCACCGTACTGCCATCAGTGTGACGATTGGCCCAATACCGCATGACCCACCACAAGTTTATTTCTATGCATATGCAAGATATTCCAACCCGAGCCTCCAGCTCGCAGGACCAAACCTGTCTTGATATCAAACTCTCGAGCCTCCAGCTCGCAGGACCAACCCGTCCTGAAACCCTCCAACCCATCACAGGTGAGATTGCACATCAGTGCCTTAGTTCTGAATCCCTCAAACACTTCATGGGTGAGATTGCACATCAGTGCCTTAGTTCTGAATCCCTCCAACCCTTCACGGGTGAGATTGCACATCAGTGTCTTAGTTCTGAATTCCTCCAACCCTTCACGGGTGAGAATATTACCATGTTTTCTTAGCCTATTAGACTACTCTTGCCTAATGTTTGTTATACCTAGCAATTTAGGGTTAATCCCAGGACAGTCCAGGGTATGCCCAATGAAGGGGTCTTGGGGGCACTACGAACCAAGATGGGATTGAAAGCCCAAAGTTCCCTTTCGCAAGGATACTTACTTTTATTAATGTCTACCCATGATCCATACCCAGCTCTCGTTGCTACTCTGGAACGAACCTAATGACTTAGGATATTATTGGGGAATCAGCGGTCTTCTGTTGGTCTCTGTTCTAGCTACTTTTCTTGGGGATTTGCACTCTATCACTCGATACTATGAACTGACCTACTAGACACCAACCAGGGTTTATCTTCCCAATATAGTTATTAACTTAACCTTCTATCGTATCCCCTGTGGGTCCCAGTAAAACCTACTACTTTTGCTAAGCGTAACCCATGACTTAATACTAACCCGTATAATAGGACTTCTAATTCCTTAGGTCAAATGCCCCTAATTAATTATCATGGGTTGGTATGGTGTATGGTGTTGACCATTTAGGATTTCACCATTTTTCTAAGTAATTAAGTCCCTAAATTAAATCTTTTAATTAAGTGACCTAAGTCATTTTGTGCATGATGTACTATATCCAATGAGTCCACATACCTAAGAAATTTTGTTGGCGTTCAAATAGCTTAAATATGACTGCCTACCAGGTATCATAATTTTTCCATTTAAATTTCTATATAATTTCCATTTAAGATTAAAATCATAATTAAACTATTTTCCAAATGAAGTACATCCATTATATAACCAAAATTTCTAGGAAAATTACTGGAGGTCAATATTAATATAATAAAACAACATACAGAATTTGGTGATCCTAACCAGTGATTTGATCTAGCAAAATTTCATAATGATAATATTACCAAAATGCTACTGCTTGAGTTTTCAACCTACATAATCACCCATAAATTATAAAATAATTACACAGGGTTCTAATCATAGAATTAAAATGCTATGAATTTTTCCATAATTTTTCATTAAAAAATTCCTTTTCTTTTAATTAATTTCCAAAAAGGGCAATATGGTAATTATACTATAAACCCAAGATAAATTTTTCAAACAAGCTTATAAAAATTTCCAGAGATTTATAATATCCCACTAGGGCTTGTGACAGAGTTTCAGAATTTAATAAAGTAATTGCCCTATTTTCAATTTTATATTTCCAAATGAATCAAATTTCCAATAAATCTACTTAATGGGATTTTTGATCCCAAAAATCTCATCATTCCTATGGGAGGTGTAATGCATCCTTGTAAGCCTTTGTCCAGAGTTTCATGGACATGCATTTTGCAAAATGGGCTAAATTCTCATTTTCCCATTTCTACTATAGGCACACCAAATTTCAATATACCTTCATCATGCATGTTGGATTTTCCAAATATGCAGAAGTCAAAATGGCCTAAAAGTTTTACCATGGTCATATAATGACCCAATGGCCATGCCACCCAAATTCGGGGGCATTTGGAGTTGTAGATCTCCAAAAATTCAATTAATTTAATAAATAGTATTTCTCCAAAAACTATGGAACAACACTCTCCAAAAATTCTCATTTTTGGTCAGTACCTAAGTATGACATAATCACATGCATGACCAAAATATTAGGTCATGTGGACTTAGGGTTTGGCTTGGGCACTCATTTAAAGATCTGCCCTAGCGTAGGACCAGTCTTGGTAGAATGGCCCTACAGGGAGCCCTACTGCTCCAAATTACAACTTTAGAGTGTCAAATAAAAGTTAAGACCTTGTGCTACATTTTATATGTTGAACACATGTTCTGAATCTTCTTCCAAGAGACCTAAAATTAGCCCGCAAGATACAGAATAAAGTATGACAGAATACTAAAATTTGATATATTAAAACAGCATGAATCTCAAAGCAATAATGGAGGGCATTTGTTCATCTTCCTCCTCCAGCCAAGGGCCGAGATTGCCCCGACCTGGAGCCTCTTCAAACCTCATTTCCCGGCCACCCCTTAGCCTCCACGGCCGGCTACCACCACCACCTCCTCCGTTGAGGTGTTGGCCAACGTTTGGCGGCGAAATGGTGGCCAGAAACTGCCTCTCCGGCGATCCCGAGCAAGCTCAAAAGCTTGAGATTTTCTTCCACACCTCACATGGATTCAAGCTCAATTGATCTCGAAATATCTCCTAAATGATCTAGGAGGCTAGCACGGAGGGAGAGGAGGAGAAACTGACCTTAATCGGAGCTTGACGGTGGCGGCGATGGCGGCGGCGGCGGTTGGCCATGGAATTTCTCCTCTCTGGCGAGCTTGCTCCCGAACTCATTTCTCCACCAAAAGCTTCGATCCAGATATCGAATTCAACTCCTCTCAACCTTCTGAAGCTAATGGGATGGTTGGTTTTGGCTGATATGAGCTGTATAAGGAGATATTACTATGGAAATTTCGGTCATGCCTTGGATGCTTCGCCTTGAGCTCCAAGTGGCATGAAATTGGATTAGAAAGGCTGAAAATTGATGTGTGGGTTTAGATGTAGGCTTGGGAAGAGAGGAGGAGGGCTATATGGCCTCCATCCCTTATTTCCCTCTCTTATCTTTCCTCTTTTTCCCCAAATTTCCAAAAATATTCCCTTGCATGCAATCTCTCTCCAATTTCAGGGGGTAGGGGCTGTCTTTGACCATTTAGGCTGGTCATGTGCCTTGGCTCATGGGCTTTACCCATTGGGAATGGGTTTGGCCTTCATTTTTCTTCCTTTAAGCTTCATGTTGACTTTGTTGACTTTTAGGGTTGACTTGGTCAACTTGATGAGTGGGCTGACCCCACTTGATGGTTATGGACCCTATGGCACCACCCAATATGGATTGGGCCATGGTGGTGCCCCACTTTGGCTAATTGGGCCCATATGTATGGATTTGACCGATTTAGGTTTAGGGCTGACTTGGGTCAACTTGGGTCAATGGGTGGCCCAATGATGTGTCTTTTGGTTCACTTAGATTGTTTTCAGGGTTAGGGGCATAGTGGTGGGGTCAATGCATGCTTACGACTCTATATTGGGCTAGTTTCACTTGAGTTGACCTGGGTCCTATAGTGGGCACTATGTGAATCCACCCTAACTCCATGGGCCAAACCTAACCTAAACCTCATTCACCCACAACATGTCCTAACCTAATATAAGTTTTGGGGTCTAGCAAGGAATGAGATGTTACACTATACATGGAAGGATGATCTTGTTCAGCATGAGCTAGTCATCTAGAGCGAGATCACTTGTAGAGGGAGATACTCTGATATAGTGCAAATAGATAGGGTGAGCACATATATAGGAGGAGTTGTACCATTATGCTTACAGGCTTATCTTGATAATTTTGTAACAGCCCAATTTTTCAGCAGGCAAAATTTTGGGTGACATGGCCTGGGACACGGGCGTGTCCCAGGGCGTGCCCTGCTCGGGTGCGGAGTCGTGCCGAGATCGACGAAAGTCGTTCGACGGAAAGTGTTTGAGTGGTCACGCCCTGGATCACGGGCGTGACAGAGGGCGTGTCCCGCTCGGGTTCGGCGTCAGCTCGACGAAATGCTGTGTTCAACGAATTGAGCTTGACGATTTAGCAAAGGCAAATCGTTGAACGGAAATCGTCGAACGCTGGGGAAATCGTCGAACATGCAGAATCATCGAACGGACATCGTCGAACGCGGGCCCAATCATCGAGCGCTGGGTCAATTCGACGATCGCTGCCCGATCATCGAACGGATATCGTCGAACGCGCGGAATCGTCGAACGGAAATCATCGAACGCGCTGTTTGACGATCGCTGGCGTGCTCGACGATTGCTGGCGTGCTCGACGATCGCTGGCGAGATCGACGATCGCTGCCTAATCGTCGAACGCAGATCGTCGAGCGCAGATTTGTGTCACGGGCGTGACTTTGGGCGTGTTCCGTGGCGGTGACCTATTTTGTGGATAAGGCGGGTTGAGCGCCGCTTTGAGGACACGGCCTGTGACACGGGCGTGTCACAGGGCGTGTCGGACACGAAAATCGGTTTTCCCGATTTTTCGTAGCTGTCCATTTTTCTCAGCTTGGATCCAAGGGTTGAGCTTCTTTCCTGCTTCCTTAAGGCCGAAAACAAAGAACGTTTTCTCATTTTGTTTTTGCCTTCATCTTTTTAAAAGTTTAGAGAGAGAAAGGGAAAGGAAGTCAGGGAAGAAGAAGGGGGGTTGTTCGGTGGTGGAGCTTGTGAGTATCCAGCGGTGATCCGAGGCCATTTTTGCGAAGGAAAAGCTCTTCCTAGCCAGCTAGGACCTTCATGGCACCAAAGCGGTCTTCAAGGATAATGACCTTTCTTCCTAGCCATGTGAAGGCTTCCTTTTGGCATATGCATGTGATTCCCCCACCAAAAGGTGGCTGATTTTGGGAGTCTTTTGGGTGATTCATGGAATCCCCTTTTGTTGACATATAGATCCGGAAATGGAGTACGGAATATGCATGCTGTGTGAAGCCCATCTGGACAGGTTGGTCTGGATTGGTGATGTTGCATACGAACCGGAGAAGACTCCATGATAAACGTGTAGTTTAAGGAGTCAACGGGTTATGCCTGTGAAGGGTAGTAGCAGGAAGTACTGGAGTGGTAGTTCAGGAAAATATCTGTGTTATGCTGCTATTGGGTCGTACCTGTGAATGAGTAACAGGAAGTACTGGTGTGACCAGGAAAGGCCCTTTATGATGCTTGATGTCGTAGATGGTACCTGTGAAGAGAGTAATAGGAATTACTGGTGTGCCCAGGAAAGACCCCTGACATTTGTGATATTGCGGTGTCGTACCTATGAACGAGTAATAGGAAGTACTGGTGTGCCCAGGAAAGACCCGCTGATGTTGTAAGATGATTGGGTGTAATAAATACCCAGGCTTGAATGCCAAGAACAGGATTGGTGAGACCGACCCGCTCTTCTGATTAAGCCGCGAGTACGCCATACTCGGTGAAGACAAGGTGATTTGAGCAACGGGAGGTGGAGGATCCGACCTGGATTATGTCCGTCCGACGTGGACCAGAAGGTGCGGTCTGTTGGAGTGCATAGCGAGAGTCTTAGGCCTGCGTGCCATGACACAATGGGGGGCTACGGGCCATCCCGGTGTTTTAAGACTAGAACTCCGGTTGCACGCCAAGGAGTAAATGCTCAAGAGAGTTGTTGTTGGGTTGTGGCCCTGATACGGTGGTGGGAAACTAGTTCGCCGGTACACCAAGAATGTGCCCTGAGTGCACGGATCGTCGGGTCGAGTGGCTGACGATTGTGATGGCATGTGTGTGCGTGAGAGCATATTTGTATGATTATATATATGCTTGTGAATGTTATGCCTGCATGGAAGATTACTGCTACCCCGGGAAAGGGGTAGGGTCGCTATAATTTGGTCAGTTGAACGCTGACCGTTGCTTCTGTTTGCCACCGTTGGGTGGATTGTCGCTGTACAAGTGCTGGAGAGCCAAGCGGGACGCATAAAAGTTGATGTCCCTGTTATTGTTGCTGCTGCTACTAGCCCTCGAAGGCTATTTGGAATGACTCTTGTGTTTTCTTTTATTGTGGCCGGCCTGCGCGCCAATGTTTAGGCCACTGTTTGAAAGCCATGTAAGGCCATAAGGCCAACTTTCGTGTTGTTGTAAGACATTCTTATTATATATATACAATGTGGAGTTGTTTGATATGTTGGACATTCAAGTGTGGAGTTCAAGTATTAGTATAGGCTTCCGCTAGAAAGCAATGTGTTTAGGTGTGCTGCGCTACTCTGGTATCATCCCGTAACTGTTCCGCCTGTTTTGTGATATATGTTGTGGGGCCCCGACCGGACCTTCTAGTATATACCATATGAACGGATGGGGTTGTTACATTTTTGGTATCAGCTGTCTCGGTCTTTTCCACTCGAAGTCGTGGTCGACTTCTTTTGTGGGGTGGCGAGCACGTGTCTGTGCAAACCACGTTTATACGATTGAACTCCTGAATGTCCATGATAGGAATGCAACTTTATGTGTTTGAGGAACCTGCGTGTTCCTATTTTGTGTTGTTTGCTTGTGTAAGGGCGCTAATGTGTGTGTCTTGTCAACCTTTAGGTGACACAGAGTGGAGCTGGGCAGTCAGAGCCCCAGCATTCTGATGAAAGTACGGCACCAGCCGCGATGCCTACACCTCCACTGTCTGCGGAACATGTGCATTTAGTTGCTGAGGCTTTGTTTGCCATGATCCAAGGCCAGCCACTTAGGCAGGAACAACCAGCTGTGAGGCCAGAACAGGTGGCGGAAAGGCCTGAACCTGTAGTGGATGTAGCTCCTCGAGCGGCTGAGAAGCAGTTGACGCAGTTTATGAGTTTCCATCTGCCTACGTTTTCGGGAGCAGGAACTCCTACGCAGGCTGAGGATTGGCTATCGCGCGTCAAGCGAATCATGACGGTGATTGGATCAGAGGAGCATCAGAAAATCACCTCAGCTACCTTCCTGCTTGAAGGAGAAGCTAGATTGTGGTGGGACGAGATGGAGTTGCATCACTTGGCGGGTTGTTCCTTAACACAAGTATCCATGGAAGAATTCTCCCGACTCTTCCTAGCGAAGCACCTTCCTGCGGCTCAACGGATAGCCATGGAAAATGAATTCCAAAGGCTAACGCAAGGTGATGACAGTGTTGATGCGTACTTGCATGAGTTTACACGCTTGGGGTGGTATGCGGGGTCTATTTTTGCTGATGAGCAGAGGAAGACAAATAGGTTCTATGAGGGACTGCGGGACGAGCTAAGGTTCCTGGTTTCTAGTTCTGTGAACCAAGACTTATAGGCGTTGGTCGACACTGCGAGCGCGCTGGAAAAAGATATGAAGAGGGTGCAGGGGAAGAGGGCTTTGGCTGTGACGCAACCGGAGTGGAAGTTGCCCCAACCTGGGAGACCATTTTATAAGAAGAAATGGGGCAAGAAGTCTAAGACAAGTGGACAAGCTCCTTCATCAGTTACATCGGGAGCAACGTCGGGGGCTACCTCAAGGCCGGATACTCGTACATGCTTCAATTGTGGCCTGGTGGGGCATATAGCTCGAGAATGTCGGGTGCCGCCAATGAATGAAAAGAAGGCGGGAGCGTCGTATGCGGAAAAGGGCAAGGCAGTAGTGGACTCCTCTGCCTCGCAGGCGCAGCCCCGGGTCTACAATCTTGGCCTGCAGGAGGTCATCAAGCAGAGTGACGTCGTCGCAGGTATGAGTTGAGTTTGGCATATTTTATTGCTTGTATGTTTTGCTTCATGCATGTGGATGCGGTTTGTGTGTGTGACATGATTGTCACAGATTTTGTGATGATTCGGGACACGCTGATGCGAGCACTGTTTGATACAGGTGCATCGCATTCTTTTCTGTCTAGCGAGTTCATAGCGCGGCTTGGGATACCTAGTCGTGCAAAGACAGATAGCGTCAGAGTGGTGTTGTCGAATGGCTGTTGGATGCTTGTGGATCAAGCTTACGATGTGGCGGTCCAAATAGGAAGTCGGGATTTCAGGTTGACTGCATCTGTATTGCCGATATCGGAATTCGACGTGATTTTTGGTATGGATTGGCCTGTGAAGCAACATGCCTTGATTTATTGCCAGTCCAAAGAGATCATGTTGGGCCAGAATACCGAAGAGGAGACAAAGTTCGCGGGTATGCGAGGAGTGGGCGGGACGTTGATGTCTGCACTCCAAGTAGTCAAGGCTGTTCGGCAGGGTGCGGAGTGTTACTTCGCACTAATTCAGGCTGTTGAGCCTAAGGCCAGTGTGTGCGAGGTTTCGATTGTGTCGGACTTTACAGATGTGTTTTCCAAGGATCTCCCTGCGCTACCACCCCAGCGGGAGATTGACTTCACGATCGAGTTGGTGGTAGGTGTGAAACTTGTGGCTCGCTCACCATATCGCATCGCGCCAAAGGAGATGGCTGAGTTGAAGGTCCAACTACAAGAATTGTTGGAGCAAGGTTATATCCGCCCAAGCATGTCACCTTGGAGCGCGCCTGTGCTTTTTGTGAAGAAGAAAGACGGTGAATTGCGGTTATGTATAGATTGCCGCGAATTGAATAAGCTAACCGAGAAAAATAAATATCTGATACCCCAGATTGATGAGTTATTCGATCAGCTGGTGGGCTCGACCGTCTATTCGAAGTTGGACCTGAAGTCTGGTTATTACCAGTTTAGAATTCGGGAAAGTGACATTCCCAAAACCGCATTTGGAACGCGTTACGGGCACTATGAGTTCACAGTCATGCCATTTGGACTGTGCAATGCGCCCTCAGTGTTTATGGATTTGATACACCGCACGTTCTGAGAGTACCTGGATCTGTTTGTGATCGTGTTCATTGATGACATCCTGGTGTACTCAAAGTCGAAAGCGGAACATGAGACTCACTTGCGGTTGGTTTTGAATACATTGAGGCAAAATCAGCTCTATGTCACGTTCTCGAAGTGCGAGTTTTGGTTATCGTCAGTGGCTTTTCTGGGCCATGTGGTGAGTGGAGCGGGCATCGCAGTGGATCCTGCAAAGATCAGGGCCATAGAGGAGTGGCCGTTGTTGTTTTCAGTGGCCGAGGTCAAGAGTTTCCTTGGACTTGCGGGCTACTATCGAAGATTTGTTGAGAATTTCTCGCTGATCGCTTTGCCGCTAACCATGCTGACGGGAAAAGATCAGAAGTTCGTTTGGACGCCAGAGTGCGCACGAGCTTTTGAAGAGCTAAAGGTTCGGTTGACCACGACACCGGTGTTGTCTTCGCCAAGTGGGACTGATGGATTTGTTATTTATAGTGATGCCTCAGGGAGCGGCTTAGGCTGCGTTTTTCTGCAGAATGGAAAGGTAATTGCTTATGGCTCACGCCAGCTAAAAGTGCACGAGCGAAATTATCCCGTACATGACTTGGAATTAGCGGCAGTGATTTTTGCACTAAAGTTATGGCGACACTATCTTTATGGAGTGAAGGTGGAGATCTATACAGATCACAAGAGCTTAAAGTACCTATTGGAGCAGAAGGACTTGAACATGCGACAACGAAGATGGTTGGAGTTCCTTGGGGACTACACTTTCGAGATCCATTATACTCCCGTAAAGGGAAACATAGTCGCGGATGCCTTGAGTCGGAGAGCTCCGGCTAGAGTGAGTTGGTTACAACGGCATGATGAACGTCTCATCCAGGAGCTAGAAGTGTTAGAGATTTATTGTGTTGACAAGAATTCTACCGCCAATGCATGTCTAAACTGGACGGAGGTGCAATATGACCTTGCAGACCGAATTTGACGAGCAACGGGGTTAGATGAAGATCTCTTACGCTATGTTAACGAGGGGCCAGAGGGCAAATTCTCCTGGAATGACGGTCTTTTGCGAAAAGAGGGTCGTTTGTGCGTCCCGAATGTGGGTAAATTAAGGGAAGAACTGATGTATGAAGCACATTATACAAAGTATTCCATTCACCCCGGGAGCATGAAGATGTTCAATGATATGAAAAAGCTATTCTGGTGGCCAGGGCTCAAGAGAGATGTTGCCCTCTATATGGCCAAATGCCAAACATGTGCGATGGTGAAGGCAGAATGCCAAAAGCCGGGTGATTATTTGAAGTCGCTGCCGATCCCAGAGTGGAAGTTTGATGATATTTCCATGGATTTTGTGCACGGGTTGCCGAGATCTCAGTGAGGAAATGATTCCTTTTGGGTGATTGTTGACCGGCTAACTAAAGTGACACATTTTCTCCCAAACAGGCGGGATGATTCAGTTGAAAGTTTGGCAAAATTATATATTGACCAGATTGTACGGCTGCATTGTGTTCCTCGGAGCATCGTAAGTGATCGTGATGGGCGGTTCACGTCAAATGACTGGAGGCTAGTTCACCGACTGTTGGACACGAAATTGACATTAAGTACGGCCTTTCATCCCCAAACGGATGGCCAAACTGAACGTACCAACAGAACTATGAAGGACATGCTCCGGATGTGCGCCTTTGACTTCGGAAAGAGATGGGAAGATCATCTCTACATGGTGGAGTTTGCTTATAATAACAGCTACCAGGCGAGCATTGGGATGACACCGTATGAAGCGCTATATGGAAGGAAGTGTCGTACTCCCTTGGCTTGGGTAGAAGCGGGCGAAGCTCGAGTGTATAATCGAAATGAGGTCGATGAAGAAAACGCAACCATACGGATGATTCGAGAGAAGCTACTCATTGCTCAAGATCGACAAGCGAAGTACTACAACGCCAAGCACCGGAACGTGGAGTTCGCGGTTGGCGATTGGGTCTACTTGAAGATCAAGTCATTCAAAGGTGTCTTCAGGATTCGACGTTTGAAAAAGTTGAGTCCAAGATATTTGGGTCCATTTGAAGTGGTTGAGCGAGTTAGAGAAGCGGCATATCGGCTAGCTCTTTCGGCAGACTTGAGTGTATTACATGATGTGTTTCACATCTCGGTGCTTCGAAAGGCCGTTAAAGATCCAGCTCAAGTGATCGTGGATGATCGTGTGCCAGTGGAGAATGGGCTAACAACGAGAGTTAGACCCATTCAGATCGAGGATCGAGCGGAGAAACAGTTGCGGAACAAGACGGTCGGAATGGTGAAAGTCCAATGGGACAACTGCGGCCGTGAGGAGCTTACATGGGAGCGAGAGCAAACCATGCGAGTGGAGTTTCCCGAGCTATTTCTGTAATGAGTGGAGAGTGAAACTATGTTTTTGTAACATGCAAATTTGATGTTATAACCTTTTTATTGTTGGTTGCCAACCTCTATACCAATTTTGAGGACGAAATTTCTTGTAGGAGGGGAGGGTTGTAACAGCCCAATTTTTCAGCAGGCAAAATTTTGGGTGACACGGCCTGGGACACGGGCGTGTCCCAGGGCGTGTCCTGCTCGGGTGCGGAGTCGTGCCGAGATCGACGAAAGTCGTTCGACGGAAAGTGTTTGGGTGGTCACGCTCTGGATCACGGGCGTGACAGAGGGCGTGTCCCGCTCGGGTTCGGCATCAGCTCGACGAAATGCTATGTTCAACGAATTGAGCTCGACGATTTAGCAAAGGCTTCGTGGGCTGGTAAATCGTCGAACGGAAATCGTCGAACGCTGGGGAAATTGTCGAACGCGCGGAATCGTCGAACGGAGATCGTCGAACGCGGGCCCAATCGTCGAGCGTTGGGTCAATTCGACGATCGCTGCCCAATCGTAGAATGGATATCGTCGAACACGCGGAATCGTCGAACGGAAATCGTCGAACGCGTTGTTTGACGATCGCTGGCAGGCTCGACGATCGCTGCCGAGATCGACGATCGCTGCCTAATCGTCGAACGCAGATCGTCGAGCGCAGATTTGTGTCACGGGCGTGACTTTGGGCGTGTTCCGTGGCGGTGACCTATTTTGGGGATAAGGCGGGTTGAGCGCCGCTTTGAGGACACGGCCTGTGACACGGGAGTGTCACAGGGCGTGTCAGACGCGAAAATCGGTTTTCCTGATTTTTCGTAGCCGTCCATTTTTCTCACCTTGGATCCAAGGGCTGAGCTTCTTTCCTGCTTCCTTAAGGCCAAAAACAGAGAATGTTTTCTCATTTTGTTTTTGCCTTCATCTTTCTAAAAGTTTAGAGAGAGAAAGGGAAAGGAAGTCGGGGAAGAAGAAGAGGGGTTGTTCGGTGGTGGAGCTTGTGAGTATCCAGCGGTGATCCGAGGCCATTTTTGCGGAGGAAAAGCTCTTCCTAGCCAACTAGGACCTTCATGGCACCAAAGCGGTCTTCAAGGGTAACGACCTTTCTTCCTAGTCATGTGAAGGCTTCCTTTTAGCATATACATGTGATTCCCCCATCAAAAGGTGGCTGATTTTGGGAGTCTTTTGGGTGATTCATGGAATCCCCTTTTGTTGGCATATAGATCCAGAAATGGAGTACGGAATAAGCATGTTGTGTGAAGCCCATCTGGACAGGTTGGTCTGGATTGGTGATGTTGCATACAAACCGGAGAAGACTCCGTGATAAACGTGTAGTTTAAGGAGTCAACAGGTTATGCCTGTGAAGGGTAGTAGCAGGAATTACTGGAGTGGTAGTCCAGGAAAATATTTGTGTTATGCTGCTATTGGGTCGTACCTGTGAATGAGTAACAGGAAGTACTGGTGTGACCAGGAAAGGCCCTTTGTGATGCTTGATGTCGTAGGTGGTACCTGTGAAGAGAGTAACAGGAAGTACTGGTGTGCCCAGGAAAGACCCCTGACATTTGTGATATTGTGGTGTCGTACCTGTGAATGAGTAATAGGAAGTACTGGTGTTCCCAGGAAAGACCCGCTGATGTTGTAAGATGATTGGGTGTAATAAATACCCAGGCTTGAATGCCAAGAACAGGATTGGTGAGACCGACCCACGCCTTTGATTAAGCCGCGAGTATGCCGTACTCGGTGAAGGCAAGGCGATTTGAGCAACGGGGGGGGGGGGTAGAGGATCCGACCTGCGTTATGTCCGTCCGACGTGGACCAGAAGGTGCGGTCTGTTGGAGCGCATAGCGAGAGTCTTAGGCCTGCGTGCCATGACACAATGGGGGGCTACGGGCCATCCCGGTGTTTTAAGACTAGAACTCCGGCTGTACGACATGGAGTAAATGCTCAAGAGAGTTGTCATTAGGTTGTGGCCCTGATACGGTGGTGGGAAACTGGTTCGCCGATACACCAAGAATGTGCCCTGAGTGCACGGATCGTCGGGTCGGGTGGCTAACGATTGTGATGACATGTGTGTGCGTGAGAGCACATTTGTATGAATTATATATATGCTTGTGAATGCTATGCCTGCAGGGAAGATTACCGCTGCCCCGGATAGGGGTAGGGTCGTTATAATTTGGTCAGCTGAACGCTGACCGTTGCTTCTGTTTGCCACCATTGGGTGGATTGTCCCTGTACAGGTGCTGGAGAGCCAAGCGGGACGCATAAAGGTTGATGTCGCTGCTATTGCTGCTGCTGCTACTAGCCCTCGAAGGCTATTTGGAATGACTGTTGTGTTTTCTTTTATTGTGGCCGGCCTGCGCGCCAATGTTTAGGACACTGTTTGAAAGCCATGTAAGGCCATAAGTCCAACTTTCGTGTTGTTGTAAGACATTCTTATTATATATATACAATGTGGAGTTGTTTGATATGTTGGACATTCAAGTGCGGAGTTCAAGTATTAGTATAGGCTTCCGCTAGAAAGCAATGTGTTTAGGTGCGCTGCGCTACTCTGGTATCATCCTGTAACTGTTCCGCCTGTTTTGTGATATATGATGTGGGGCCCCGGCTGGACCTTCTAGTATATACCATATGAACGGATGGGGTTGTTACAAATTTTATCTTTTCATGTTGCATGCTTATCTTATAGTACATTATACTACGTTTTGTTTTGATTTATATCTCATGAATAAGATTTATTATTATCAAAAAGAGTAGTTTGTTGGACCATGATGTTCAGAGATCCCCTTTTGTTTTGATTTATATCTTGTTCATGTTGCATGCTCATCTTATATAGGAGTTTGTTGGCACGAGCCTGTTGCAAAGCTCAAAAAGAATCATCCAACCCTAAGTATTCGGTGAGTGCTTGCTGAGCTGGAGGGAATTTTTTGGTTGGCCCCACCTTTGCGCTCTATATATACCGCTGGCCTCAACGGAATTCACCCACTTACACCCTCCTCCTTTTTCTGCACGTTACTGGTGGTGGTGCTCTTGATGCCTATCTCGGAGGAGATGCGTGCTCGCCTAGAGGCCGTGAGGGAGGGCACACGGTCGCAGATTATCGACGTCGCCCCCTGGCTGGCTCGGAGATCGCCCAACTCTTCCTTCAGGCCAAAGAAGGCCAAGATGATCAAGCAGACTTCTGATAATGGCGGCCCCCCTTTGAACTCGATGGCCGGTTCTGAATCCACCCACCAGGTGCGCGATCCGGTTATTCTACTCGATAGTGCTCTGATACTGATGCGACCTAACTTCCGCAGGAGACACCTCGTGACGATAGGGGTGGGGAGCAGACTCAGAACATCTTTCCCCACACTTGTCCGAGCAAGCTGTTAGCCCCTCGGTTGCGGGATCTACCCTTCTCGTGGTCCCGAGCATTCCTCCTCTCCAGGATGGTGAGTCTCTACTTCTCGCCTTTGCCTTTTGCCAGGTCATCCTTCATTTCTGATTACCCTTAGTTTTGTAGCTTCCACCCCAGGGGCCGCCGACCGGGTTCCAAAATTCTCGGCCTGCCCCGGTTTGGTAAAATCCTTTGCGGCTCTCGGCGGAGAGCCCTTTCAAGGCCAACCAAGTACCTCCCGCCCGCACTTCGACGTGGGAGATGTGCCGACCCCGGGTGAGTTTATATTCTCGCTTGTTCCTCGTTGACAGCCTACCCCGCTAACATTTCTTCCTCTTTAGGTTTTCATGGTGTCTCCTCCTCCGACATGGACCTGAGTGAGGAGTTCTCGCCCCCTTCTCCGGACAAGATTGTTGATTACCTGAGCGACCCTCAGGATGCCGAGGGGATGAAGACGCAAGTTGCCGAGTTGTTCTGGAAACACTCCCTAATTCTACGGGAGATATTCAGCAGGGTGGACGAGAACAAGGCCGAGACAGCTGTGCACTTTGGTGCCTTGGATGGGAGGCGCCAAGAAGAGGGCGGAGGGACGACCTCACCTGGCGTGCACCTCGCGCGGGCTGAGGAACAACTACAGCGGGCCATGGAGCAGGTGACCTGGCCCAGCAAGAGCTTACGGCGGTTTGCGAGTACTACTACCCTCGCCTACCACCTCGCTCCGGGGCGTGAGAATGGGGTAGGTGGAAATGGATTTAGTAATGAATCCGCCGCACTATTGATGCCAGCCCGCAGACCTGGGTCGTGATCTCCTCTTGGGTCTCAGCTCGCGTCGAGTTGTTATGAAAACTTGTCATCGCTTTTCTTCTTTTTCTTCTTCGGGGTGTTCACCCCCTCCATTGTTAACATTTGAGACTTGTTGAAGTTGGTGACCGGGCGGTCTGGCGGTCTGTCTTGACAGGTTGATGACTGCGCATTTTGTTGTTACCCTTCAGCGGTTTGGTTGCTGTGTGTTGCTGTATGAGGACCAGGCGATCTAGCGGTCTCCCATGGTGATCTCTCTCTCTGGTAGTAGCCGAGCTATTAGCCCTTCTGTCTAACCGCGCAGATTGTGCGGTTTGTGTCTGTATAGTCCGCTTGTGTCCTGTAAATTTTTAGTCCCACATCTCCTATTTGTATTCTCTCTTCTCTCCTCCATTCTATATAAGGGAGGTCATACCTTTGTAATAGATACCTTTTTTGGATAATAAAGTTTCAGTTAAACCACTTCCGGTTTGTTTTTGTTCGTTTTTGTTCGCATTTTACATGGTATCAGAGGGACTCGATATTCTCCTCCTAATCCTGTGCGTCTCCCTGTCCGCGCGGCTTGCTTCGCCGGTTTGCGCCCTGTCCGCGCGGCTTCTTTCTCTCCTTGTCGTTGCCCTCTATGTGCGCGACCTCTTTATTACCTGTGCTAAGTCGTCGCGACATGTTGCCTTGTTTAGTCTTTGCTTCTGTTCGAGCGAACTGTCTTCTAGTCGCTCGACTTCTATCCCTCTGCTTGAGTCTGCAGCTTGGTCGTGGCTTTTCTGGCCGCTGGTGTCTGCCATCGTGACCGCTGCAGCTGTTCTTCTTCCTATCTGCATGGCTTGTTTCCTAACCGCACGGCTTCCCGTTGTTTGCTCATATGGCTCTTTCTGATGCTTCTACTGCCACCACTCCTGCCACCACCCCTGTCATCAATCCGGCTCCGCCTCTTCCACCTACTCCTTCCGGGAACCTTGGCACAGTTTCCAAGCTTGTCGGCTCCAACTATCCGGATTGGAGCGTCTCTTTCAGCTTTCTTTTTCTCCTCCGCTCGCAACGCAAACGCCACCATCTCGTTGATGACCCTCCTCCTACCACTTCACCTCTCTTTGATGACTGGGATGCGCGTGACGTGCTTGTGCGTACTTGACTCGCTAACAGCCTATCCGATGAGTGCCTTCCCGTCATCCTCATGATGAGACGGTCAACGCCGCTTGGCTTCATCTTGCCGCGCTCTGTACTCCAAGGGGGCTCAGACGTCCCGCATCTATATATACGTTGTGCGGACCTCTTTGCCCGTCCTACCTTGTCTCCTCCTGCTGCCTACCAACAGTTCAGGCTCTTGGGGCAGAGATTCTTCAGAATCGCCCCTTTTCTGCGGATTTGCTCAACAACACACACTTCCAGAGCTTCTGGTTGTGTGTTATCTGCTCCGGCTTCCTGATACTTATGACCTGATCCGCCAGCAAATTCTGGGTGAGGCGGAATCTCCTACCTTAGATTCCACTGTTGCCCGCATCGCCACTGTCACCTCTCTCCTTCAGCGCCCACTTCTGCCCGCTCCTCCTCCACCGGACAACTATGCTCATCAAACTCAGCGGAGTGGCTCTGGTAGCCGCAGTCACCAGTCCGGCGGACATGCTTCTTCCCACTACCTCTGCTCTCACTGTGGCCGCACTGGACATACTTCTGAACACTGCTGGACGAAGCATCCCCATCTTCGACCCTCCGGTGACTCTTCCGCATCCTCTTCCAAGTCGTCTTCCTCCGTGGTCACATCCTCAGGTAGTGCCCACATGGTGACTCAAGGTAAATGGATTATCGACTCTGGTGCAACTAATCACATGACGGGCAATCCTCAATGCTTCTCTCTACTCGAATAGCATGATCGGTTGCCCCCGGTCCTCGTTGCAGACGGTTCTCCCTCCCCGATTCATGGTTCGGGAGTGGTTCATGTTACTCCGTCCCTTCGACTAGCGGACACTCTCTATGTGCCCAAGTTTCCGTGCAATTTATTGTCGGTTACCTCTTTATGCAAGCAGCTTCAGTGTTCTGTGATGTTTACTCCGACTTTTTGTTCTTTTCAGGATCCGAGATCCCAACGGACGATTGCTACTGGGACTGAGAGTGGCGGCCTCTACTTCCTCGACAACGTTTCCGCCTTGTCTGTCTTCTCATCTTCTTGTCCGGATCTTCTCTAGTGGCATCTCCGCCTCGGTCATCCTCCACCACGGCTTCTACATCAGCTTCTGCCCCACCTCCCTCCCTCCAGTACTCCTCTCCACTGCGACGCTTGTCAACTAGGCAAGCATCACCATTCCTCCTTCCCACTGAAGCAAGGTCGGGGCTCTACTCGTCCGTTTTATCTTGTCCACTCCGATGTCTGGGGACCTGCTCCTACCATCACCATTGGTCGGGGTAGTTCTTATTTTGTCACCTTTATTGATGATTTTTCTAGATGTACTTGGGTGTATTACTTACGAGATCGCTCTGAACTTTTCGATGTATGACTCACTTTTTATCAGTTAATTAAAACTCAGTTTTGTGTTTGTATTAAAATACTTTCGCTCCGACAATGCTAAAGAATATCTGAGTCATGCTTTTTACCTCTTTTTGTGTGCAACATGACATTATTCATCAGACTAGCTGTGTTTTATACCTCCCAACAAATGGGGTGGCGGAACGCAAAAACCGTCACCTCCTCGATGTCGCTCGCACATTAATGACTCAGATGCATTCCCTTGCTCATATTGGGGCTATGCTGTTCTCCTTGCCTGCTACCTCATCAATCGCATTCCCTCCACAGTTCTCCACGGGAAAACCCCATTCTCCATTCTGTATCCGGCAAGGAGCCTTTTTCCCTCTCCCTCCCAAATCTTTGGGTGCACTGCATTTGTGCATGCCCCCTCTGCCACCCGTGATAAGCTATCCCCTCGCTCCACCAATATGTCTTTCTGGGGTACTCCACCACTCAGAAAGGCTACTGTTGCTTTAACCCCGTTCTTCCGTCAGCAGTTCGTTTCCGCTGCGTTACCTTCTCGAGAATGCCTCCTACTTCTCGGATGCTCCTCCTCTTCTCTTCCCCCAGCTTCCTCTCCTCTTCCCCCAGCTTCTGATTCTCCTGTTATTCTCTTCGTTCCCTCGTCTCCTACTGCGATATCCACCCCTACACCGTCTCCGTCCACTCCTCTCCCTCCACCTCTCTCTCCCACTTCTCCGCCACCGTCTCCCTCATCTCCGCCTTCGTCGCTCTCTCCTCCCGGGCCAGCTCTCTCTGCCACGGATGCTCCGGATGCCGAGGGACCCGCCGACCTGGATCTTCCTGTAGCTCTTCGCAAAGGGGTGCAAATGTGTACCCTACACTCCCTTGCTGTTGTTGTTTCATATGATCGTCTTACCTCTTCTCGCATGGCCTTTGCGCTGGCTATCTCTGCCACTGCCACATCTCGTTCCTACCAGGAGGCCCTTGTTATTCCTCACTGGAAGATGGTCATGGATGAGAAATGGCGACCCTCCGGGGTACCTGGACTCTTGTTCCTCCTCCCTTTAGTATTGATGTTGTTGGGTGTCGCTGGGTCTATGTGGTCAAATTTGGCCACGAACGGCAAGGTGGACCGTTATAAAGCTCGCCTTGTTGCTAAGGGTTTTACTCAGACCTATGGGGTTGATTACTTTGACACTTTCTCTCCCGTGGCTCGTCTCAGCACTATACGGGTCCTTCTCTCTGTGGCGGTCAATCGAGATTGGCCGATTTACCAGCTGGATGTAAAGAATGTCTTCCTTTATGGTGATCTTCAGGAGGTCATCTACATGGAGCAACCTCCTGGGTATGTTGCTTAGGGGGAGACACGAGTATGTCGGCTGAAGAAGGCAATCTATGGCCTCAAGCAGAGCCCTCGAGCTTGGTTTGACATGTTCAGCGGCATCGTGGCGGCGGTTGGTTTTGCGCGCAGCTCTGCCGATCACTTACTATTTATTCGCAAAACCTCCTCGGGACTGGTGGTTCTTGTTGTGTACGTCGATGATATTCTTCTCACTGGCGATGATCAGGAAGGGGTAGCCTTGACAAAGCGGCATCTTCGTCACATCTGGTCACGAAATTATGGCTCTCCGAAGTACTTTTTGGGGATCGAAATCTCTCGGAAGCTCAACTCCTTTGTCTCTCCCAGCGTAAGTATGCCCTTGATCTATTAAAATAAGCATGATTGACTGGAGCCAAACCTGCCCGATGCCCCATGGCAATTGGAGAGAGTAAAACTTGGACAATGATTTGCTCTTCTTTTTCAGATACTACGCGGTACAGGCGTCTATTGGTAAGCTCATATATCTCACAGTGACCAAGCCCGATATTTCCTATGTTGTGGGCAGGTGAGTCAATTCATGCAACACCTAGGGAGTGCCATCTACAGTCCGCCTGCGGATCTTGGAGTATGTCAAAGTAGCGCCTGGGAAAGATTACTCTTTCAGAAGAATGGTCATCTGAGGGTTGAAGCATACTCAGATGCAGTTACGTGATGACAAAGTGGATCGCAAGTCTACCTCCGGTTTCTGCACCTTTGTTTGGGGAAATCTGGTAGCTGGAAGAGCAAGAAGCAGTTTGTTATTTCCATGTCCTGCTGAGAGCAGAGTATCAGAGTATGTCATCGACCACTTTGAGTTAAATGGCTATGGGCTCTCATGCTGGATTTAGGATAGGTCTACAACCATCCTCTACCTATGTTCTGTGACAACAAGGCTTCATATACATCTCCAAAAATCCAGTCTTCCATAAAAGACCAAGCACATTGAGGTTGACTGTCATTTCTTTCGTGAAGAGATTTTGAAGGAACAAATTTGCACTCCCTTCGTCATTCTGATAAAGAGCTGGCCGACATCTTCACCAAGCCAGTATCCGCCTCGTTTCTTCATATTTGTGACAAGCTGGGCAGATCGATATATATGCTCAGCTTGAGGGAGTGTTGAAGTTGGTGACCGGGCGGTCTAGCGGTCTGGCTTGGCGGGTTGATGACCGCGCGGTTTTGTTGTTACCCTTCAGCGGTTTGGTTACTGTGTGTTGCTGTCTGAGGACCAGGCGATCTAGCAGTCTCCCATGGCGATCTCTCTCTCGGGTAGTAGCCAAGCGGTTAGCCCTTCTGTCTAACCGTGCGACTTGTGCGGTTTGTGTCTGTATAGTCCCGCTTGTGTCCTGTAAATTTTTTAGTCTCACATCTCTTATTTGTATTCTCTCTTCTCTCCTCCATTCTATATAAGGGAGGTCATACCTTTGTAATAGATACCTTTTTCGGATAATAAAGTTTCAGTTAAACCACTTCCGGTTTGTTTTTGTTCGTTTTTGTTCGCCTTTTACAAGACTATTCGTCAGTTGATGGGTCTGTTTATGTCTATATGTATGTAAGAGCTTCCCTCGCTCGCCTCTTAGCTCGTCGCTTAGATGTTTTTGCGTTAGGACCGCGACGGGTAAGTAGAAGGAATAAGGGGGGGGGGGTGCTCGGGTATCGAAGCGTCAACCACTTTTTTGCTATCCGCACACCTCCCGCCAAAAAGGAGTTTTCCCGCCTTTTTTCTTTCTATAAATACCCTCCTTTCTTTACCTACCGCATTAAGTCTCCACTCCGCGCTCTCTTCATTCCCGACTCTAATTCTTAGCTCGCCTCTATTCGCGAGAACTCCAGCATCCAGCCTGCCTACCAGCTCACGATATGGGAGGACATGGTGGTGATGCGGAGGGGCGAGGCAAGTATGTGTGGACTTTCTCAGACTACGCCTTCTTCTCCACCAAACTCACCGAGAACGAGTACCTCTCAGTGGTCACCGTCGTGGTCACGTTCGCCTGCTTTCTGCGAGAGGAGCGGATTGAATTCAGCCTCGCGGTCTTCCGCAAGTTGTTCTCCTTCCGGGCGAATAAGGACAGCACCGTCTACTTCTCCAGCCACCACGTGAAAGTGTGGGAGACGGTGAACAAGAGCTATAATTGGCTAAGGAAATTTGTCTTCGTGAAGGGGGACTTTGGCAACGTCCCCTTCTCGTCGGTGCAGCTCAGCGAGCCGAGCTACCATCCTCCCACCCTGGGGACACGAAGCCGACCACTTCGGGTTCTTTGCGGGAAAGAACTTCGAGGTCGCGTTCCTTCGAAGGAACGTGGACACCTTGGCTCCCGTTCCTCCTGGGGAAGGTAAGGCTACTTGTACTCTCCTCCCTCTCCCTTCGTTCCATTCTAGGTTTCCACTGACCTCTGACCACTGCAGGTAAGCGAGACCTCCCCCTACACCCGCCTTATGAGAGCACTCGGCTAGCCCCTGTCGATCTCGCCCTCGCAGAATCGGCCGCTGCGGTGCATCGCGAGGTCCTGACATCCCTCGTGTGCCAAAAGTGGGCCGTTCGCGAGCAGTCTCCCTCGCAACCCGCATCAAAGAAATCGAAGTCCCAGTGCGACGATCCCCCCACACCCCAGGAAACGATGAAGGCACCAGCGGCACCTCACCCTGAGAAGACTGCCACTT